>JAPQRP010000018.1:29178388-29189273 GCA_037367295.1 Apogon hyalosoma
GCTCTGAAATTAAACTCTTATGAGCTATTTTTGTTGTTATCATTATATTTGTCCAAACAAATGTACCTTTAATTGTAACAGACATTAAAATGAACAAGAAATTAAAGACAAAAAGGGTGGTCTAATATTTTTTTTTTCCGTGACTGTAGGTATATACTTTAAGTAGAAAACATACATCACATATACACACCAGCATACATACGGTAAATAACACGTGTAATATACAGGAGATGCTATACAGATAAGTGTCATGTGCACTTGAAAGCACATGTTGCGGCAAAAGGCACATGTGACAACAGGTCAGCTACTGTACTCTGAAAACTGCTGTCATGGCAATGCAAGCAAAATATGGTTCGTCTGCGAGTCTGTGCACTAAACAACTATCAATTTGCACAGGCATGCGTGGCAGAGTGCTGCAATTTACAGAATGCCAATAGACATTTCACAAAGGATGAGATGAATCCCTCCACTGTGATCTGCAGGGATAATCATCCACCAGCTTTTGACACAAATCAAATGGCTCATAAAGGTCATAAAAAAGAGAAAGTGCAAAAGAGATGAACGGACGGACAGAGAGAGACAGGCAGAAGAACAAAGACAGAGTGAAGGGAAAGAATGAAAGACACACACAGAGTGAAAGACAGGGAGTCATTCAGTCACTGAGCCAGCTGGCTGTGTTTCAAGCCATTACCCAAGTGCTTCTCTTTTATTTTTCTTTAGCACTTTTACTTCCACTGGAAGCAACACCGACTGCAGACACACACACACATCTCAGTCTGTGTGGCCGTGTAGAAGTACAAATATTCATTTACAAAAGAACCCTTTAAACGTCATTTCACCCACTGAAAGACCACTTTGAGCCCGTGGTTTACACATGTCAATATGAATCTTGAGGTACTTCCCTTATGTGACTGACTGCACTCTGTCACACACATCCACAGAAAATTTACTCTGCTACAGGTCACGGTGTTAGCTACAAAAACCCTCTGTTTGCCATCCCTCATGTTTTATTTATGGATTATTGAAGAAAATTAAGTCAATATGGCATTTTCAGTCCAAGGTAAAGTCTCAGATTTGGCCCTTTAACTCCACTACATCAACAAACACACACTTCAGTGCACAAACAATCATAAAAGCCTTTAGTTTTGGGTTAAATATGAAAGTGACAGTGACAGAAAATTTCCCCAAGACAAAATCACATATATAAACTTGATTAAACTTATTTATCCAACTTCTAAACCCCACACAAACATACCCAGAGATGTATGGGTGGGTAAAAGGGTAAAATTAAAGGTTAATGGGGTCTGGATGTCACGCAAAATCTAATAAGTGGCAGTGATTTTCTGGCGTCTGGCTGTTTGGAGTCGACGTAACAGAATGTCTCATTGAAACTTGTGTTACAGCTACTTTATGACTGAAGAAAGCTTGAGAAGCTTAGCTAAACCTGTGTTTCTCAATGATCAACAACAATGACCCTTAGTATGTTAAGCCATGTTGTCTTTAGCCCTTAATAACACAATTACCCAAAGGTTTGCTTTGACAAATTACACCCAATTCGATGCTCCGGGTCTCATTCTATACTAATTCTCGCTCTGCATGGTAGCGCGCACTAATAACTAGCAAAGCAGGCCAGAACCAATTATTCCATTTTAATGAGTCCAATAATGACTGCTCAGACCTCATAAAGCTGCCTACATTAGAAGCGAAATACAATAAAGTGGTGCCTGTGTTTGTATTCATGTTGCAAAGAAGCTTTTTTCTTCAAAACATTTCATGCAAAGATATCTTCCAAATGAGTGGAGATACTGTGTACCTGTTCAAACCTTCTGAGCAGCTCCTGCAAGCTGAAATTCAGACCAATCATATTCAGAGTTTTGGTGATCTTGCTCCTCCCTACATTATCTCTGTTATACAGTTTGAAAGATGATGAGGGCTCAGGACAGATGTGTAAGTCCTCCAGTGGTTACGGTCAAAAACGCTTCCTTCAAAGCAAAGGCGCTGATCAATAATTAATCCAAAGTTTGAGCAATCTTGAATCTGACTGTAGAAAAAACAAACTTTATGAAGAATCTCAAAAACAACAGGGTGGACTCCAGGTTGTAGTCTCAAAAGAGGCGATTTACACACTTCACACACCCCCAGGCTGCACTTGTGCATGCATGCCGGTGTGTGTCCTCGCCCATTCCCACCACATGTTCGTAGCATCCTCTTTGGAAAGGTAGCCAGGCTGAGAGGGGCTGACAGCTAGCCTGCAGTCATGCTTCAGAGCTGGAGCTGGGATTAACAGGACGAATGGTGCCACTGGAGGTTTGACAAAGTGGAGGCTGGAAGGCTGGTGGCAGAGCTCCTCTGGCCAAAAATGGAACACTGAATCTGGGAATGAACCCCAACAAATCTTAGGTGGAGGTCTGCAAAATGGAGATAACCAGTGGTGTCTTGAAGGACAAGCAGGCTGATAGAAACCAAAGAGTGGACTCCAGACAGGTTTGGCACTTTGCTTGAACTTTGCCGTTTCTCTTTCTCCACGTACCCTCTGGGCATGAAGGAGGCTGTTTACAGAGGGTCCGGCAGTCAAACCCAGGGCAGGGTTGAGCATTTGCTCTCAATTACGCCGATAAAAAGCTCTCTATCCCTGCCAGTCACACAACCCGACACACTTGAAGAGGAAAGTCGGCGGCACAAAGAAGCGCATGGTTTACCCTCTCTGTCCCTTGAGAAAGGTAACACAGGCTCAAAGAGAGTCACCGCGGTGTCTGCCCTCCTACCCGCCCCGTGGGTCTCCAGCTCTGGTCTGGTCTCGCTCTATCACACCCTCCTAATCACTGCCATGACTCGGCCACTTAGTCAAAGAATGCCTTCTTCTTTTTCTGGAGCTCTGGGCCACGTGTTGGCGGAGGGAGCTGCCTCACGGCTCTCGATCCCAGTCAAGGACTTTAACTTGCCGGCCTCCTTGAGTCGCAGCTCTGATGATTATCTCTTTCCCAGTTGAGACGGTGAAGGACGAGAGGTTGATCTGTTCGTCGTCTAGTCATGTCTCCCCTCTGGGATGGGAAAAGTTAAGTAAAAACTTTTCCTTTCCTCTTTGTTTTCTGTTCCTTCAGGGGTCACACAAACACCTCAGCTGGTATCCCATCTCCCTCTTCCTCTGTAGCTCTTGGTCTCTCTGGCCACTGGCCCCACTCTTTCACACAGCTGTTTATTATTTTAATCAGTATCCTCCCTTTCCCCTCCTCTCTCTACCTCACCCTCTCTCTCCCCTAAACTAACTCTACATATCACACACCCACTTCCTGTGGGCCTGCCACGGGCACACAGTGGGGCAGAGTGAAGAGAGTTTCAGAGAAAGGTAGGATTTTAGTTTGAGCCGCATAGATTTGTTCTCACTATGAATAAGCCTAAGAAATGTGAAAGTATGAAAGAAAGAAGTTCAGGATGACTGTGGGAATCAAACAAGGGAGGACGGTTAGGAGGGTTAAACGCTACAAAGCTGCACTGGCAGGGATTTCTACCTGCACAAATAGAAACAATGGAAGGCTGGTGTGGAAAGCGGGAGAACAAGAACACGGCGGTGGCTGGGGGGAGGTGGAGTAGCAGGTACAGAGCTGAAATAATCAACTTCAGAGTGAAACTTGCTCATGCATTTTAATCAATGAACAACACTTTGCCTGTACTGCTCACATTTAAATATAAACTCGTAGAACTTCTGAATTAAGTCTGTTACAGTTCAGCTCCCACAATTTCAATACCATCAGCCAGCAGGGGTTGGAAACTTCTACTATAGAACAAAGGCTTTGGAGTCTAGAAATAGGGGGATGCAACATGTTTGGGCTGTAGCTGTGGTCTTTAGGGTTATGTAAACTAGTCGCAGGTATAATATATGCATCCCATATATTAAACCGAGATGTGAAACTGTTTGTGCGAGTGTCTCTTGGTGCGAATGTGTGTTGGCATTTGGAACAGAAGGGCAGACATGTGGTGTGCATCAAAGCCACACAGACAGATGGCTGTCAAGTAGAAATAAGAAAAAATACAATGCAATGCTCCATATTCATAAGGGAGGGACTTTGAAGTGTGCTTAGCTAATTAAAAATATTTATATACGACTCCAGGCCCCTAAACAACATTTTTGATGTATGCCGACGAATATATCCTGTTGAGGGCGTACAACTGAAGGATGTAAAATTAAGTGGTGAGGACTGGCACTTTTGACGAGCGGAACAAATTATAAAATAAGTCAAAACTGAGATTAAACAGAAAAAAAAGAGATCAGGCAAGCTTTTTTTTTTTTTTTGTGAAGCTTGCTTAACGGTTTTAGTTTACCAAATGTTCTGGAGAAAAAAAAAAACTCCCTAAACTTTGAAACATACACTCAGACAGTGCCTACAGCAGGAGGATATAGGGTTATTGTTGGGCTATGTTACTAAATTAAGCGGATTACGACCATTACAAGGGTAAGAACATAACTTTTTCATTTTTCTCAAGGCAAAAAGAAAAGTGGAGTGGTATAAAGTTTGCTGAAAAATATGAGAAAATATGAGAAAAACTTCAGAGTAACACACTTGGAAGAGGACAAAAACACAACAACAAATAATGATAATGTAATAAAAACCGAGAGAGAAATCGGAGAGGAGATAGATAGACTGACAGAAAGACAATCAGACCGGATAAAAATTTAAAATTAGATACAAGAGGTTTTTCTGGTGCCCGCTGAGTTTAAAGGTCAAGGTCTATAATCATGCTCAAGATTAAAAAAAAAAAAAAAAGATGGAAAAACATCTCTGTGGGAAATGTTGTGCAGGGGAAACCTAATGGAAATCACAATTGAAAAAACACATTTTGAAGAACAAAAGAGATAGCTAACGGCAGATAAGGTTTGTCTGATTAAATTTGATAATGGAAATGGTTTAGGGGGAAGATTTATTCATTTCTCTGGCAAAAAAAAGGTGGTAAACAGCAAAATAAGCAGGAAACAACATTGTTATCTGCCCTGAATATCACTAGAACCCCATCCTGATATTAAATATAAAAATCTTTGATCAAGTTCTCAAAGAAATGCAACTAATTTTGCCTAAAAATCTGTGTAGTTAAAAATAAAAGCAAGAGAACAGAGACTGCCAGAGGGGGGAATGTGAACGAGTCAAAGATCGACTGCTAAAAGAGAGAAGTCAGAAGCTGCACAGTTTGCTCTCTCAGATGATGTCAAAGCGGGCAGAGGGCGTAACAACTAAATAAAGTTGGACAACCATATCCACAGATCACAGACAGAACAAACCAACACTGGCTTAAACAAACACACACATAAACACACACACGTAAACAGAAGCGGACTTTTCTATCACGGACCTGCTCAGGAGCCATTCCCATTCTAACCATCAAAGACTCATCTGGGCTTTCTGCCTCCCAACTAAAAGCATGAGGCAAAAATCGATAAAGCTGCAGCATTCCCAGCCACTAAAACAGGGGTGTGCAACGTACGGCCCGTGGGCCTAAACCGGCCCGCCAAAGAGTTCAATCTGGACCACAGGTTGAATTTGTGAAATGCCAAAATTACACTGAAGAGACACACAATAAAAGGTGTCAAATTCATTTTAGTTCAGGTTCCGAGTACAACCAGTACGATCTAAAGTGGGTCAGACCAGTAAAATATTATTATAATAATCTATAAACAAGTGGTTCCCGGCACAACAAACCCCGCCCCTCACACATACTGTAACTTATTTTGGTATCGATCCAGCTGATGTCATCATGTCTATGCATGTGCTGATGTCAGCATATCAACTGCCTCTATATAAGTGTCAAATTTGAGGTAAACTGAAACAAATTTGATGTATTTATAGAATTTGACATTTTGCCCATTATAAATAAGTGGGAGAAAGAAAAAATCATAAAAAATGTGAACTTTGACCTACTTTTCCTAAAATGGAATGACATCTATTCTGTATCACAGGCAATCTATAAACCAAATTTGGTACGAATTCACCCAAAAGTTTTGCTACTAGAGTGTTAACAAACAAACAAACACACAAAAAGAACCAAAAACAATACTCCCCTTTGGGAGGCAAGGGGTAATAATGACAACTCCAAATGCTTGTATTTTGTTTGAGTGTAAAAAAAAAAGTCAAATTTAATTTTTTGTGAAAGGATATAGTTTGTAAATGTAAACTTTTTAATGTAAACAACCTGAACAAATATGAAAAACATGACATGAGAAGAGAAGATTTTACCAATATTCTGCCTGTTACTAAATGTTTTGTGTCTTTGCAGATCCACTGTGATCTGTAAGTGTTAATGCACGTGTAAATGGTAAGCTGAGGCGTAATACTGTTATTCACTTTTTAAAGGATCATTTCTAGATTTTACTTTTCTTTTTTTACTAGATTTTACTACAGTTTTACATTTTTCACTGTTAATTTTTTTACTGGTTCGACCCACTTGAGATCGTATTTGTGGCCCCTGAACTAAAATGAGTTTGACATCCCAGCTCGAAAATAACCCCATTCCACTGAGGTCACTTCCTGCGTTGTGGTCATCACCGACGGTCTTTCCTGTTATGAGGGCAGCACCCATCAGGGAACATTTAGATCCTGATGTATTTCTACTGTATATGCACGTGAGTCAAGTTATTAGTAGATTAAAAGTTCTTGCTCTTCTCATTTATTGCTATAACAAACCTGTCAAACCTGAACAACTCACAGAGGATTCGCAGAGATAAAAGAAGCCCTCCTGTGGGTTCGAAGACGTAGTGAATATCATTACGATTAATTCGGTAACTCAGGTTTGTACTTGAAGGTCATTGCTCTAACACTCATAAATAAAATCTTGTATTTTCTTTAAGAATTCGATCACAAAAATTTAAAAAGCCCCGGCAATCAAAGTATACTTTGCTTTTGTTGTCTATTAATAGGGAAGGAAGTCACAATTTAAGTGGGTTATTTAATTACAAAAATATGAGGTTACGCACAACACTAAAGGTATGAATATAGACTGCCATTATAACAGGCAGCCTCGGTGTCTTCATGTTTTCTTTGCAATAAAAGTGTCAGAAAAGGACTTTTTTGCCAAGTTTTTTGCACCTTTGTTTTCAGGAAGAACTTAACTTTTAATATCTAGCCATTAATTATCACTATTATAAATAATAAATGCTTAAAATAATTTGTTTTAGTAAAAAAGAATAAAAAACGACTTGAAGTTTTTAGCATATCTATTCTCAGAAACAACTGTAAATGTCCATAATAAAACTTTTTGAGATTGCAAAACTAAACTTTCAATTATTGTACATCTGCTCAAACATGCTTTTTGGTCTTGATCATTCCGTATCCATATAATGGCTTCATATTTTTATTTCCACCTGTTTTTTTTTTTTTTTTTTGGCCTGTGTGGAAGTCTCTGAAACACTTCCTTTCTACTTGTAATAGAGTCCCACATTGGTGCCGTAAAGTGTTATACAGTGCTGGAAAGCTCAGGATCTCAGCTTTCCAGTGCTGTTTGAATTGTGTGGATAGCACAAACGGTTCAGGAGTTACAGTCATTTGAAAGCAGTAAAGTCCAAAATGCAGCGCCGGAGAAACTGCGGATGTAAAAGGGTTAAAACAATGTCCAAATATATTTCTATTTCAACAGCTACAGCTTTTACTTTAATTGTTGAGCAGAAGGATGAATGAAAACGAACAGTTGGGTGAATGAATAGAGAATATTCAGCACAAAATAGATCAATTCAATAGCATGTTTGTGTCATTTCCACTTTTTTTTTTAAATCCTGCATCTCTTCAGAGACAGAGGTATTCAGTATTTTTCTTCTTCTTTCCAGAATAACATAATCTTTCATTATACAACAATGCGATATTGGAAAAGACTGACACTGATATATTTTACTTCATTTCTGCATGTATATATAGCAATATTTAAAAATAATAATAATAATAAAAATACAAGTGTTTTCAGCGGAGGACTTCAATAACTACACTTGAAAAGACTGAATTACTCTAGTATCCACTGCATCTACTTGGAAAGTAAAAATAATACTTCTGAAAAGCTAAAACCAAAAAAAAAAAGTTTTAAAAGCCCCATTTCTGAAATTAGGTTGTTTGATACACAGGTAGACTCACCATGAAAGGGCCGTGAACAAAGCAGCAGCTCTTGGTTAATATCATCCAAACTGTAGCTGACATTATTCCACGTTACCGATGTTACTTTTTTTTTTTTGCCAACCAAATGTTCTTTTTCTGTGTTTTGCTCCAGTTCTTCATTCTTTTTCAGGCTGTGATTGAGTTAATATGACTCAGAGGAGATTAGCGACTGACTCAGACCGAACCATTAAATATAATGACAATAGTTTGGGAAAGAAAAACAGCCAATAATAGCAGATTAATTGGCTGATATTGACTGATCCTACAGTTTGGATTCTGATGTCAGCTTATTGAACATGACAGCACTTAAGTGTTTTTCTCTCGTGCATGATTAAGAACTAGAAATCTATCTATAACCTCTGCATGGACCTGGACCCCACCCCCCCCAATCTATGAATGTCTATTCATTATTGAACTGCAATGATTAATCTAATCCTTAACCTCTGGATTTCATTACTTTGCAGAACATCTATTTAGATTTATTGTCATATGTTACTTTATAATGATTCTTAATGAATGATTTAGTGACGACCGGGGGGGGGGGGGTTATTGTGGTGGTATAGTGATAAGTATTATTGATTTTTTTTGTCTAAAACTGAAAAATGGAACGGGCTGATATGGTGCATCGTATGTTTCCATGCTGTATATTACCTAATAAATACATCTTCGTAAAAAAAAAAAAAACAAACAAACAAAAAACCTTAAATAAATTAGATAGGTGTTGAACTTCACATCCAAATTAAAGTCAGGAACCGAAAAATCACGCAAATTATAGGTGCATTTTATTTTCTTTTTTTCAAATAATGTACGAAACAGATTACGTCTGCACCTCTACTTCATTTTCCTTTCTGTTGCATTATAGATCAGATTTTTTTTTTTGCTTATCATTTGTCATTTTGTATTTTCTCCATACCAGGAAAAACACGGTGATCATATATAACATTTATGACACCTAAACATAATAGGCGGATTCATCTGGAACTGTAAAGTCTATGCGTTTATAGATATAATTTCTTTTCCTTTTTGTCAATTATTTCCTTTCAAACTCAGCTACTGTTGCATAGAAGCCTGATCTTGTAAAAAAAAAATAAAAAATTTAGCAGTTGCTTATAAAACTTCCTATTGGTGCTGACTATTGTACACACTACAATGGTAATATAGATTACTGTGCAAAAGTCCAAGTCCAACATCAGGTTTGTTGGTTTATTAAAGTTCTAATGACCCCACATATGCATTTGTCAATCTCTGTATTAAGATTCAATCTGTATATAGTGAAGTATGTACAGCTGTAAAAACAAAGGTTTCATTAAACAAAAAAAAAAACAGCATCTGTGAACTAAAGTGGTAGGATTTAGTGCGACCATTTGCACTTAACATCTTCAACCCTTTTGTTCAGATCATATGAGACTTATTACATTTATTTTCTGACATTTTATTGCAGGTTTCATTCAACACATGCCAGATATTTCTAATTGCATGTGCTCCTGTTTTTGTCATGGGGTCAGAGGTCACACTAGACAGCGACTTTAACCTTTAGACCATGTAGTTCAGTTTTTGTGTGCGTCTTTTAAGGCTGTTCACATAATCTCTGCATTTTCTTGTGTCTGAAGAAAACAGAATGGGAGCTAAATATGTGTGCTCATTTCAACAAACCTAGAGGACTTTTGCATAGTACTGTTCGTACATATTACTGGTAGCTTATGTCAAATACAACGGCTGCACTTAACATCCCGATCAAACCCAAGTTGACTGAAAAGAAATATAAATGAAGAGCAAAGTTGGAGTGATAAAGCATCTCCCTGAATCTGTGACCTGTTAATGTGCACATTTACAAAGCCACTGTCCAGCACTCAATTGACCTCTGCTAATGTGAGAGAGCTACCATTAGAGACACGAGCGGAGTCAAAGGTCACGCAGAATACTAATAACTTATTCCAGGGACTCGATAGTGGATCTCGACTCGCGCCCTTGTAGTCATAAGAAAGAAAAAGGACATCCCGGAAATCTTACGCAAGCTCTTAAACAGAGAAATTGAAATTGATTGGGGGGGTGCAGCGCGCGGCGGCCTGATAATCAGCTATTGATTGTGCCGAGCCTTTTGTGTTTTTTGTGTCTAGAGAGCCACTTGGGAGATGACCTCGAGATTGTAGAGGTTCTTAGCTGCTAATCCTCATGTTTGCGATTAGCGCAGGAGCGATGAGGTGCTGCACCTTAAGCCCACACCAGAGTTATCACACTTTTGGGAAGTGCAGTTTGTTTTTTCTTTATTTCACAACAGTTTTAGTTGGTTTTCCTTTTGCTTTCTTTCAGTTTTAGTGCTGTGATGTTATTTTTCTGTAGGTGTTATCAGGATGTGTTGAAACTGAAAAAGGTGAGATGAAAGACTACGTGACTTCAAATATGAGTTAAACCACTGCATGTCAAAGGTATATTATGCAATTTATACATTTCATTCTTTATTATTCTTTATGGGAAGAACTGATTGCAAAATTATGGGCTGACTGCTGATAGCTATTTCTGGTGTTATTACCTCCCCCCCCAAAAAAAAGGGAAGGGGGAAGGGGGAATTTTTTGGTTTGATAGATTTGTTTGTTAACACTAGCAGCAAAACTATTGCCTCAATTCATACCAAATTTGGTTTACAGATTGCCAGTGACCCAGAATAGATGTGATTACATTTTGGGAAAAGTAGGTCAAAGTTCACATTTTTTATGATTTTTTTTTTTGTCTCCCATTTTTTATAATGGGTGAAACTTCAA
>JAPQRP010000018.1:29193943-29212958 GCA_037367295.1 Apogon hyalosoma
ATGTATTCTGTCCTGTATCTCACCCTCAGCTTCAAATATTATCTGCCTTCGAGTTCTAAACTGAAGAAAAACAAAAACACCACAGACAAACCTGGAACAGGGTGAACTCGTAAAGACTGACCTACTCTTCAAATATCGTTTGCAACAACGTTTTACTGAAGTTCGGAGCCGTGCTGTTAAACTCTTCCATGACATTTACATTCCATTGTCAGAGACGATTTATGTAGACTTCACACTGTTCAGTGGAGGGGAAGACTTTCCCAAGTGCGACCGAGGCCTACGATTGGCCGCAGCAGTTGGGGTCCTGCTTCCAGCTTGTAGAGATGAAATAATCTGACAGCATCCCTGCAACGTCAAATAACTGCACTATCGATCTTACAGAAAGCACAGCTGGGATTCTGTGATGATGGCTGGATGGGAATAATTCATTACAGTTAAAAATCTATATACAATACTGTTCTCTTTGATTGAACATTGTTGGAATCGATGACCACAACCCACACTCCACTCCATTCTGTGTCAGTCTCAATTCGGTGATAAATACAGTGGAATCCACCGCTAAACAGAGACAACAGGGGACAGGGAACAGGCAGCGGTGATGTGACGATAACAGACGCACATGTCCGTGACTGCAAATTACGTGGCGTGAGGGTGTGTCTGATGATCTGCACTTCCTGTCCAGCCCCTGGGGGACGACGCCGAGGGTGGGACCTACAATACTGCTGCCTTTCATGAGCGAGATAAGGACCTGACGGTTCCAACAGAAAATAACATTACAAAAAAATAACTATTACAGCTGCTTTGCTATTTCCTTTATAAATATGAGGCAGACAGACAGCTACTCCCGTAATGACTTCTTCCATCACTCTAACAAACACACAGCACCCTGGGTAATCTGTCGGGGGCGTCTTTCTTTACATGTCTAGAATGCAAAACCAGTAGAAATGAGAAATGTTGATATTCGTCACCTCAGACCGACATGCACAAGATGCTCGTTAAAAGTCTGGCAGCTTTATTGCTTTTTTTTTTTTTTTTTTTTTTGAATGTTTTGTTTTCATTGTTTAAGAGACACAAAGGGCAACGAGGATGGGTTTAACAAGGAAACAACATACTTGAAGTTTTGATTACGAGGCAAAAAAAAAAAAAAGCATCAAGAAGGGGAAGAGTCACTTTCGGAGACTTGATTGATTGAAGCAATTTCAACCAAGCTACTGTACAAGGAAGCGGCTGTAACAAGATGTCATAAGAATCAAAACAGCGCACAAATCCTTGGTGTGCACTGAGCCGCTGTCCAATAAAGGGGAGGAAGGATGAGGCGTAGAAGTATGTAAGGACACATGGAGCACTGCGCTGTATATACCTGTACCCCGGAGGCCAGTGTTGTGAAGGTTACCTTTGAAAAGTACAAGTTTAGCTCCTTAAAATGTAATCCTGTGAGTAATACAAGGAATGCATCTCAGTACATTTACTTTAAGTACTTCTCTGTTGTTTTTTTGGACAATAAAGCTGTAAAGCCCTAATACGTTAATATAAAGCAATACTGTTCAACATTGTTAGAGCCCTTTTCTGATATTAGAGTTGAAGTGTTGTATTTCCGCCCCTACAGCAATAGTCCAAGTGTGATCAACTGTTACAGTCTTCACATAAGCTATATTTGTGTAGAGTTCACGTGCTGTGGTGGCTTTTTTAAACTGTATTATCACAAACTGAAAAAAATGATACCTACTATATAGGAGCCTACAGTTTTCCAGGCTCCTGTTTGACTTCCTGATGAAGGCTTGAAGCCGAAACATGTAGAAGTGTTTTTTTTTAAGGTCTAGATCTGACCGTGCCATGGTAATAAAGGCATTTTAACATTTTAATGTTTAAAGAGAGTGCCTTGGAGTTTTCTTTCAGTTTTTCGTCTACTTTATGAATCCCTTTTTCCAAAGAGCACCTCAAACAAACTCTTTTTTGGTCCTAGAAGCACTCCTTCCCATGAATTTTTGAAAAAAATTATACTTGAAACAGTTCTGCTCACTGATAAAGTGAAGACACAAACCTAATTTAGCCAATAATAGACACCCGGACGCTAAAAAAAAAAGAATCTTTTTAACACCATCTACTCAGACTAATGAGGTAGAGGTTCTGTTTGTAGTGGCACAGAAATCTCAGGAGGGTTTTCACATTTCTTCATCTTCTATCATCTTCTTAAATGATAGAGAAAACCCTGACTTTGTTGTAACCCCTTGTAATAAGTAACATTTTTCTGTTACGTTACAATAACATTTACTTTGTAATTGATGCCCTGTCGACACTAATGTGGACATTTTTGGTTCCTTTCATTCACATGTGAACCTTTTTAGTTCACAAAAGTGGAAACATTCGAAAAAATCTAAATGAAGTTTTTTTCTAAATTCTAGTTCGTGTGTACCCCTGTAGACATGGAAAACAATAGAAAACGACGGCATCACGCCCTATTTTGCTCATGTTTATTATCGCTTTGTGTAATGAACTTGCACCTTAACCATCAAATCCAGGTGTATAAATCAGTGTACAGGCGTATTTTAATTACCTATAACTATATACGGCGTGGACCTTTTTGTGCGGAGTCATGCACTTTAAAAGGTTAATTGGTCGATCTAAAGACGTGGAAAAAATGATTAGACCACCCTTGTTTTCTTCAATTTCATGTTCATTTTAATGCCTGGTCCAACTAAAGGTACATTTATTTGGACAAATATAATGGTAACAACAAAAATAGCTCATAAGAGTTTAATTTCAGAGCTGATATCTATCTATTTTCCATGTTTTCTTGATAAAAACCAAAATCACTTCAGTTCTTACATCAATATCTATGTCATTGTACTGACAAAAACAGTGCTTTTATTCACTCCATGTTTTCTTTCCTGTCTATTTTAGTCACATGATACACACAGGAGTTAGTAGTTTATTGTATAATAATTGTTTTTGATGACTTCTGGTGGTCTAATACTTTTTTCCGACCACTTTAAAAGGTTAAATGGTCGATCTAAATCACCTGTAGGCGTGAATGTGAGTGTGGATGGTTATGTCAGCCCTGTGATGAACTGGTGACGGGTCCAGGATGTACACCGCCTTCGCCTGTTGGTAGCTGGGATAGGCTCTGCCACCCCCATGACCCTCACTGGGACTAAGCAGTTGAGAAAATGGACGGATAGAGGAGTTAGTGGGGCGTAACATAATAATACTTGTAGCCTATGTGAAGAACGCAAACACTCGGGAGAGCTCATGTGCAGGGTTTCCTCTATATATATTCAGCAGCGGAGAATTCTCAGGGCCACTGCGAAAAATCATGACAACAGAGTAAAACAGAGGCACAGAAGCCAGGTCGGACATTCGAAGCATGTTAAGTTTATTTTTCAGTTTTCGGTTTGTTGCAGCTGTGTGGCACAAAAGAGTCCACGGGTTCCTTTAGAGTAAAAAGGGTTTTTTTTTTGTTTTCTTTTTTTTAAACTCAAGTTGGTAAAATCCAGTGCACCTGCTCCTCTTCTCCTTCACCGTGCCTCTGCTACGGTGTTACTGTGAGGTCACGTTCACAGCACCTCAGGGAATACTGTGAGGCGTTCAAAAACACTCAGTAAATTACAGTGTTTGCTATAAACGCACATTGAACATTCAAAAATACATTGTGGGGTGCCTGTTAATGCACAAATGACTGAATAATATTTTGTAGAAATGTCCAGAGTACCACAGGTAGTTACGGAGCACACCCACGCTTCACTGGTCTCCTTCACTGTACCGAAAATGTATCGAATCGAAGACCGCTGTACCGAAAATGTACCGAATTGAGATTTTTCTGTACCGTTACCTATAGCATAAAAGGCTTTGGAAATTTTACACTTCCTAAGGTTCGAACTACCAGGAGGAGTTTTTGCCTGTCTGTATGTGGGTGAAACTGTGGAATAGTCTGGATCTTCACCACAAGCAATGCCTGAATATCCACAGTTTTAAATCACTTTACAGATGGATGGTCTGGTCACAGTACAGGGAGGGCGGGGCTTATTGTTAATTCCCAGGCCATTCCATCCTTGGCTCTTTTTTACCTTTGTTGGTTTGTGCTCGTCGTTGTTTACCATGTTGGTATGTGTCACTTCCATTACATATTGTATTATAAGTTATGCAGACTATCAATTAGATAGTTACTGTGTAATATACATCAGTTTTCCTAATTGTTTACTATCGGTTATTTACACTATTAGGACTCTAAACAGATGTTACTAGATCATAAGGAAGCAAAAATAATGTGTTATGTTGTATAAATGTGAGATGGGGTGGGATTTAATATGTTTTCTTCTTCCCACTCCTTTTTGAGCAGAACATATTGAATTTAGTTTGTTATTATTAGTGTACATGGCAATCGCTTTTTTGTTTTGATCGCCTCTGTTTATTCATGTATTTGCTCTGCCATTAGTTCTCTGACCACAAAAAATGTTAAATTTTTTTCTTCTGCTCAAAACAAATGAATGAATGAATGTGTATGACCTGCAGCAGATTGAGGTCAGCAGGGATACCTCTGGGAGACATGGACAAATCCACATGATGTAAAGAAAACACTTCAACAACACAAGGTACGTTTATAACTGAATGCCTTGTGCACCTTCATGACAAATTAAAGCCTCGGTTTCTGCTGCATCCACAAACAGAAACAATGACTTGTGTGAGGGTTAGTAGTGATTTGTAGCAGTTTTTGTGCTAACACGTGGACGGCGATATTTCATAAGTAAAGGAAAGAAGAAAATCTCTGTTTAGTGCAGACGGGGAATTAATGTAGCTCCATTAGATGTAACGAATTACTCCCAAACACTGCTGGTGGCGGCACAACTTCTTGAAGTTTATGAATCTAAGAGTTTGAATCGACCGCACTGTAATGGTTTGTTGCTTTAGAGAAAAAAAAAATGCTGGCTTCCTCTCCGTTCCAGTCCTTTTCTGTGATCCTTTCTTTATTTCGTAAGTCAAACCTCAGGGAGTTTCAAACAAAAACCAACAAGTCTATTTTGCAAAAACACTATTACAACCATGTCAGTGCGGCGAAGGAAAACAAAGCCGCTGGTGTTCTGTGGATGCACGACGCAGAGTTTGGGATACCTGTGTTGAGGATATGAGGCATTGAAGAGGAAGAGATGACACTGACATAGTGGGCGCATAAGGGTATGATGGGTTCTTTTTATTGCACTGCAGTTTTGTGGTTATATAGCTCCGTATGCTCCCCACACATTGCTTCTGTTCTCTCCTACTCCTCATATAAACCTTTCTTCCCTTCTCTTAGTCATATTTGTCTTCCTCCACTGCTCCTGTTAATTCCAACTCCCCTTTCTCCCCCCTCTATCTCTCACTTTCAGCACCTCTATATAATCCTACTCATCTTCTTTTTTTTTCCCAGACTCCCCCTCCCTGTTAGTTTACTGCCCAGGGAAGGTGAGTGAGCTATCTAACCTCCACAGGTCGCCCTCCATCTGAGCCTGCCTCCCCATCACCACAACAACTGGCTGACGGTCGGCTTATTACTTCCTGTAGTGTTTACAGTAGGGGAGCTGTCTCGGCCTATAGCGTTGCACTGTTCCATGTCACGCTGTGTTAAATTACTTTACCCATCACTCATGCACGGATCTGGTTTGAGTCTATGTCTTCACTTGTTCTCCTCCCTTTCCTCCCCACTGTTTCTTTCAGCTCCCCTCTCCATCTATTACTCCCTATTTATGTTACTGTCTTAGGACTCACTGCATGCCGATATTTCGGAGCGCATTTGCTATTCTTGACTGAAATAACTCATTTTATGGTGTGTAATTCACCGCCCCCTGATATTCAGTGCACCCATCAGATTTAGAATAGATTTGACTTCATGTCATCTCAGCAGGAGCTCAGATTTTCCCTGTTTTGAACAGATTCAACCCTTATGAACAAGCCTGGACTGTCTTATCCAATCTCAAACTGTGAATCCATTACAAGTTTTGATGAATTTCATCAGCATCCAGCATTTTGCTCCCTGAAGATAGCTCACAAAGTGCAACAACTTGGCAGATGACGTAGACTAAATCGCAGCAATTTTTTTCCTATAAGACGAGCTTCTCTTTTTTTCCCCCCTCTCCACTGGGCGTAAGGTGAATATAAGTAAATTGAAACTACAGAGTGTGTCCTGTTGTTCCACTGGTTTCTGTCTCAAGGGTCTTAATCTCCAGACACACATATCTTCTCTCCATCAGCTACAAAAGTAATGTTCTCTTGTAGTCGCCATGAGTCCTGTCCTGAATTGAATGTATTTGCCCATTTTCTTCCTTCTCAGGAAAACATATCTCAGTCGTCCCCTGTTGATTGCCACATAGACAGAACATAGAGGAGTGGGTTCTGCCGATGAGTCAGGGAACAGCACCAGCTTAGATAATATTCTGTGTCTTCACGACGTTAACAGGTTCCTCTCCAGGGATCAGGTCCAGCTCTGTAATGGTGAACCCTCAAGTCCAGACAGCTCCCTCCTGGAAACTTGCTTGTACTACAACTCCCTCCAGAGGAGGAATCTGGACCACTTAAAAGAACTTTTTCCACTTGGTACATTTCACTTTTCAACTTGCACACCTCTGCTGGAGCCAACAACTGGCACCGGCTGCCTGGGGGCTCTGCTGTCACCGACGGCGACTACCGTAGCAGTTTTCCAGCGCTCTCACCATTGATGACAGCCAACAAGCAAAATGTTTTTTGACAGTGTGTTTCTAAACTAGCGGAGTAGAAGTGTAATACGACTACATGGTGGATTTCCAGAGCTGTCAATTAAACTGACTGGCCACTTACTAAGGTACATAATGTTTAGTAAAAGCTATAAATCTTCAGTGCAAAAACTATCACAGCTTTATTTTGTCTGACTGAGATTCAGGGTGATGCAGATGATATTAAATGTACAATTCTTGCTGATATATCTTTCTGCAAGTCACTATTACATGTATACTCACAGAAGTTTTAACAAGGAATTCAAGTAGTGATTCATCACCACAATTAGCCATAAAGTTGAGTCCATGTTGAGCCTCTTACTGCTACTAATGAGACATATTCTGTCAGACTCTAATAGAGGCACAAATTCAGTTTTGAACATTTTCTTGAGCTGGAAAAACCCTTAGAATTAAGTCAACACAGTGACTTATGCTGACTTGTCAGGGAAATGAAGAGAACTCTGTACTGCACATTGCTAAGGATCACTGAGATTTATTAAGGAAAAGATCCGCCTCAAATAAAGTCTGAGACAGCTCTATTGTTAATTTGACAATCAGTCAGTTTTGATAGCCCATTAACTCATTGACAAAATGGCAGAAACAAGGTACAATTAGAAATAAAACTTCGTATAAATGTCAAAGTTGACAGAGGCAGCTGCTATCTGTGCTGATATACTGCAGGTTTATGTAACTGCGATCAGTTTATTGGTCAAATGTTTGTGTCATCCCACATCTGCTTCACTGTTAATCTCTGCTGCTCTTTGAAAGCTTAGAACAAAATATACAGGTGTCACCCTCTATCCTGTACACTGCCATATTACCTTTCATTGATATAACAACTGTAACACACACAGACACTTTGTCATGTCCGGCAGTGACAGGACGGTGGACGTGCTTCATAATCAAACTGAAATCCCTCTCTTTGCTGTGGGGTCACTCAGAGGTGCTGAGAACACGAGGGCGGTGCCGATACACACAGCAGATGTCAAATCAATATGAAAGCATGAATATATTCAACACATTACTCCTTGAAATGATGGGCTGCGGTGCAAAAAGCATCTGCCAGAATATGTCATCTGCGATATGGGTGCCTTTACAGCCATTTGTCATCGCTGAAATCCTAAAGAAACTGATTTTTTTTTTAGGGTTTCATCTTTCATTGCACATCAAACAAAGTACTTCCAGTGTCATAAAATACAAAAGAGCAATCGTGCTTAATTGTGATGAAATGGAGAGTGAAAAAACTACCTTTTAGAAGAAGTAATATGTGTTTGTTCAACATTTAATCATCACTTTTTAAAGATAATTACCCCGCCCCCAAAAGGGAGGCAAGGGGAATTGTTTTTGGTTCGGTTTCTTAGTTAGTTTGTTAACGCTCTAGCAGCAAAACTATTGGTTGAATTTATACCGAATTGGGTTTATAGATTGCCAGTGACCCAGGATAGACTGTATTACATTTTGGGACCAGTAGGTCAAATTCAAATTGTTTATGAATTTTATTCCCCATTTACTTATAATGGGTGAAATTTCAAATATCTGTCGCAGCAAGACTATTGTTTCAATTCATACCAAATTGGGTTTATAGATTGCCAGTGACACAGAATAGATGTGGTTACATTTTGGAAGAAATAGGTCAGAGTTCAAATTTTTTATGATTTTGTTTCAATCTTTTTTTCCCCCATTTACTTATAATATCCGAAATTCCACATGACTATAAAAACATCAATTTTGTTTCAATTTACTCCCAAACTTGGCACATATTTTATGGCAATTGATATGCTGACTTCAGCACATGCATAGACATGATGACATCAGCTGGATCGATGCCAAAATAAGCTACAATATGTACAAGGGGCGGGGTTTGTTGTGCCTGGAACCACTTGTTACTATTTTCTTAGCTTCTATGCGAGACAGTCTATCACGCACAGGACTGTAATTCTAAAAAAAGTAAATGTCATTACATCCATCAGTGAGGAATTCACAGAGTACAGCCCCAGATTTGAGAAAAAATGTTTGACAGTCCCAGATATAGATTTTGTCTCTTCTGTGTATAGGCACACAAAGATTAATGGTGATATAAAAATCTGTTACATTCCACACTTCCCCGCTCACACCCCTCTGTCCAATCAATGAGACAAGACACCTTCTTTCTTATTCGAAAACAACTTTGTGCAGATCCACACGGAACTTTAGAAGACATCCTGCCAAGCAAACCGACTGAAAACGTTGCTCGTTTTAACTTTGTTTCTCTATGCATTACATTAACATGACCTCACTGTGGAAATCGGGGCAAACGCAATCCGCTTTCAATCAAATATACCAGGAGAGGACATGGTGACACAGCTTTGAACTTGCACTTACAAGTACACCAGAGAGTTATTCAAATGAATCTGCAAGAGGGGCAGGGGGAGTGTGGAGCAGCAAGGAAAGATCAGAGACAGTGTGTGTGGCCTGAAAAGCCTGACATTTCCTCTTTTTTTTTTTTTGCGTTGATTCACACAGAGGGAAATCATTTTGAGCCTGTACATCCTCAGCCTGATCCGTCTACACCATCTCTCCTTCTCCAGACAAAAGCAACATTCTCATGAGTGGTGCTGTGAGAGGAGTTTGACTATTCACAGAAAACTCAATTAGTCTAATTACACCAACACGCACAAACAAAGCACTGACTGAAGGAGTGTTAAAAGTAAAACCAGGTGCTTTTGTGCTGCATGTGTTCTGGCAGCGTGCGATTGCCAAGCACGCTACTTAAAGCAAGCACTGAGGGACATGTGCACTACCTTAAAGAAGTTAATGAACAAACAACAGCTGCCTCCGTCACCGAGGCGCGGGAACAGGAGTGGGACGAAAATGAGGGAGGTGAGGGGAAAAAAACGAGCCGAGTCTGAGCTCTTCTGGGTCTCTGCGGTGTCTGCCACGGCTCAGCAACTCAAATGAAGATGAGTTGGGGCAGGTAGGGGGCGAGAAACAGCGGCAAATACACACATGGAGAGTGGGCCAGCCCGGCGGAGGTTAACCCAACAGCACTGAAGCAGACACGCACATATTACATAAGTACGGCTTGTGATTCACAGATGATGTAACTCATGTTTAAAATCAATGTCTGTCTGTGCCATTACAAAGTGACAGACAGTATGTCAATTGCCGGGGGTAATTTAGTGTCTCTAATCTTATAGTAAAGAGCCAAAGACCTACAGTAACTTAAAGCTGCGTATGACTTTTGTCACCAATTTTTCATCGGATCTATAAAACCTTGGTCGTAGCCTAAGCATCACAAATCTGGAAGTCTTTCCGTGATTATACACCTGAATCTCTTCCCTCACGGTGAACTATTTCGAAGTGTACTCAACCATAAACAATCCATTTGTTTACAAACAGAGGTGGTAGGTAACTCGGGCATTTTCGGAAATTTGTTGCAACATGCACTGTGGGAGGCGGAGCGCCACGCAGCGGCAACACACATGGAAACAGCTTCATTGCCTCCTGCTACTGCTACTGCTACTGCGTGGAGCTCCGCTTCCCAAAAAACTTTGTTAAATCCCATTGGCATAAACAGAGGGGGCAGGAGTTTGACTCTTTATATTCAGTGACCGGCTACTTTATTAGGTACACATGTTGAACTTCTACTCCAAAACCAACAGGTCAAGCACACAGCAGCAGCTCAGTGCATTCTGGCACATAGACATAGTAAAGATGATCTGGTGACGTTAAAGCCAGGTAATAGAATGGGGAATAAAGTTGATTTAAGTGACTCTGAACATGGCATGGTTGTCCGTGCCTGGCAGGATGGGTTGAGCATTTCAGAAACTGTTGATCTACTGGGATTTCCACCCACAACTATCTCTAATGTTTACAGAGAACGGTCTGAAAAGGTTAAACAACCAATGAGCTGTAGTTCTCTTGAAGAAAATACCTTGTTGATGTGAGATCAGAGGAGAATGACCAGACTAGTTTGATGAAGCCCCTTTATTAGGAGCACCCGGAGCTAACAAGGCATACCTAATAAAGTGGCCAGTGAGTGTATCTACTATATTTCACACCCAACATATACAAAATAGACTAGATAAAGTCCTGATGTGTCTATCTGTAATAACATCTCTCTCATAGCCCACCCAATTTATCCAGATTTCTTTTTTATCAGGAAAAATAGAATTAATATGTTCCATATCCACACTTCTGACCATTAGTCATCGCTTAGGCTAATGTTCTTGGTCAGTTTCCCAGAAGCAGGGAACAATCCGCTAATAAATGCAGCAGCAGGCACTTTGAGATCGTTATTGCATCTGAACTAAAATTGATTTTGTGTTATTGCCGGCCTGTCGGACAGCTTGTGAGTGTTGACAAAAAGGCAAATCCACCACAACCTACGGAAATCTAATAGAATTAGATAAAGCTGCAGACAATTAAGATCAGGGGCGACAGAGCCTTATTAAGTGTCAGTGTTCACTTCTACTTAACACCTGACAATTAGCACAAAGATGTCAGCGAATATTACAAGTGCTTTCACAGGCTTTGCCTTTCAAACATCCCCTTGTCCACTGGTTTTTCCTTCTGCTATCAAACTGGTGTCACATTAAAATACTGGGGTCACGTCTCATCATTTATGTGTAGAAAAAACACTGTGTCTGTTACCAAGCAACCCATCCCTCCACTAACAAGAGTCCTCCCATAGTTGTTTTGCTTTACCTTTGTGATTTGATTCATCTTTTCCTGTATTTTGAGTATTATGAAAATCCACATTACAAGTGAAGAGCTGGTGTATGGAAGCTTTTCAACTGTGTTCATCATTGGAGGAGTCTGAGGCTGAAGCTAATGTGACAGGCAGGCAGGTGGTGCTGAGTCACCTACGAGGAGGACTGTCCTTGTGAGGCACTTAGGTCTGAAATGAGTGTCGGTCTTGAATCTCTTGAGCAGCTGATAAACAACAAAAACACAGTTGGTACTCCTACATGTGTACAAATCTTTTTCCTTTATTTTTCAAGGCTTTCATCTTTCTAGCTTCCTCCTGCTTTGCAGTGTTTAGTATTTATAGTGGAGAGAGGCAGCAGCGCAAAAGAGAAAAAGCAAAAAGTCTGGGATAGATTCAATAGATTCAAACCTGGGCCTCTTATAAGTTGTTAGCCTCACAGCATAATTGCCTAAGTCATATTCTTTTTGCAAAATTGTGATAACTGTGTAAAATAAAACAGCAGTGTTAGGATAGTAAAGCTATGCAGTTGTCACAATTTTCCTGTATCCTGTTTACAAGTGTTTGTTTTTTTTTTCCTCGCAGATTTCCAAGCATGGAGGCTCTTGAAGAAGCACTCAGTTTTCCAGTAGGCAGTCGGGCAAGTGTACGTGAAACCTCGTGTCACCACAAGTCTTAGGTTTCGTTTCTGTAGTGGCAACGTAAAGCATTTGTTGCACATGTAGTCATTTAATAAAGGTACTGTTCACGCGCCACAAATGTGTAAACGAGTAAATTTAACGATAATCTATAACATAAATATGGAGCAACGGGATATAACTGATGAGGTTCGGACACAAACATTGAAGTCCAAGTCAGGTTCGGACAGAAATATGTGACTCGAGCCGGGCTCTATTTTGGAAACTCAAGCCTAATTGGAATGCATCGTCATACGCACATGACGACAGGAGGAGACGGCGGTGCGTGAATGCATTTACCCCACCCACTCGTGGTATTTCTTATCCCGTGCGAATTGGCCGTTAATATTACTGACATCCTGTAGTAAAGTGGCATAACCCCGCGTGCCCATATAAAACTAATCCAGTCCGAATAGCGCATAGGCAATTGTGCTATGAGGCTAATATGACTTAGGCGATTACACTATGAGGCTAACAAAGTGCTACAAGAAACTAACGGCAATTATTGTGCAAAATCGCTATAACCTGTTCCCTTAAACAGCTGGATGAAACTCACAAATCTGAAATTTGCATCACTGGTTTCACACAATTTCCTACCATTATAGATGTTACTGGTTCTCTCACTTCTGTCGGTACCGGAAGGCTTTGAATATTTAACTTATTTCTATCAGATATGGACACTTCTTTTTACCAGAGCTTAAAAGGCAACAGAAAGCAGGTTTTATTCATAAACTCCACTGCTCAATGTCAGTGACTGCATGTGCGTATTTGTGTAACTTGTGTAATGAAAAGAAAAAGGCCAATCAATCGCTAATCGTCATTACGTGTATGACTATTAATCATCAATAAATGTCATAAATTGCATAGTCTCACATAGCCAGACTTCCTCTGCACAGAGCTGTGGATACATCTGGCACTTCCACTACTGCTCTGGAACAGGGGTGAAAGTTATCTGGGTTTGTTGGCAGGATGCGATGACAGTGCATTTGCAAAATGGTGTCAGAAGAGAAGCTGTTTGGTGGAACAAGTACGCACGATCTTTACAAAACAAAATGACACATATGAAGATATGTGTCTTTAACTCTGTTTGCATGACAATAGTATAACCTGCGGACCTCAAACGATTTGCAAACTCACTCCCCGCATTTGTGTTTCACAAGGAGTATAAGCATGAGACAGGCATAGTCTATTTTTGGCTCAAATTGACTGGAAAGAAAGAAGAATATTCCTTACAGCAGGTGTCATGCATGTCATCCGTCTCATCTTTGGGATGTTGTTCTTCTGAAGGATTTATGTCTGCACGTTCAGTGACTATCCATGTTTTATCACAGCATGAACCACCTGAATTTCCACCTAAAACACTTTTCAAGCTTTCATTTATCATCAGCAGCGCAACCTCCACAGTCTTTGATCAGGAAATAGGCTGAAAAAGTGCACAGAGGAAAGAAAATATGTTGCAGAGATGTTGATCTGTATAGGATTAATGTACCTATAATAGCGTAGGTCATTTACAGTGGAATTTTAACTTTACAAATCACAAACACGGTAGATTCCATGGGATTAATGTTGCCTTCATGTGCTTTGGGAATTATGGTAAACACTACTTACGAACTCAAAAGTTGCTCATGAACGCCCAATCATTTCGTATTTCATCGTGTCAACCTTTGAACCTTTCAACATGGCGGACAGCAACCAGGGATTAAACACGAATGACAAACACTGCTTTTATTAATGTTCTGTTGTTGTTAGTTGATGATTTTGCACATTTATAGTATAGAAAATTTACACACAAAAAAAATTAACAAAACATAAAGGCATATACAGTCGCAGAAAAAATTATTAGACCATCAAACGTCATCAAAAACAATGTTTATGCACTCAAGTACTAACTCCTGTGTGTATCGTAACTAAAACAGACAGAAAAGAAAACATGAAATGAATAAAAGCACTGTTTTTGTCAGTACAATGACACAGATATTGACAGAAGAACTTAACTTATTATCCAGAAAACCATGTAAAACGGCTAGATATCATCTCTTAAATTAAACTCTTATGAGCTATTTTTGTTGTTATCATTATATTTGTCCAAACAAATGTACCTGTAGTCGTACCAGGCATTAAAATGAACAAGAAACTGAAGAAAACAAGGGTGGTCTAATATTTTTTTCCGCATCTGTAGATCAACCAATTAATCTTTTAAAGTGTACGTCTCCGCACAAAAATGTCCACGTCGTATATAGTTACAGGTAATTAGAACACACCCGTACACTGATTTATACACCTGGATTTGATGATAAAGGTGCGAGTTCATTACACAAAGCGATAATAAACATGATTAAAATAGGCTGTGATGGCGTCGTTTTCTATTGTTTCCCATGTCTACACGGGTACACACGAACTGGAATTTAGAAAAAAAACTCCACTTGGAAATCGTTTTTGAATGTCTCCACTTTTGTGAACAAAAAAGGTTCACGTACGGATGAAAGGAACCAAAAATGTCCACAATAGTGTCGACAGGGCATCGA
The DNA here is from genome assembly GCA_037367295.1 of Apogon hyalosoma. Lineage (NCBI taxonomy): Eukaryota > Metazoa > Chordata > Actinopteri > Kurtiformes > Apogonidae > Apogon > Apogon hyalosoma. The sequence goes on from JAPQRP010000018.1 coordinate 29,208,552, forward strand.
TTACAAAGTAAATGCTATTGTAACGTCTAATAATTTTTTTCCGCGACTGTAGACATTGTAAAGACGATCTGCTGAAGTTTAAAGCAGGTAAAAGAATGGGAAAGAAAGGTTACTTAAGTGACTCTGAATATGGCATGGCTGTCCGTGCCTGGCAGGATGGGTTGAGCATTTCAGAAACTGTTGATCTGCTGGGATTTCCACCCACAACTATCTCTAATGTTTACAGAGAATGGTCTGAAAAGGTTAAACAACCAATGAGAGGTAGTTCTCTTGAAGAAAATGCCTTCTTCATGTGAGATCAGAGGAGAATGGCCAGAGTGGTTCAATGTTGCCCCTATATTAGGATCACCCAGAGCTAATAAAGTGTACCTAATAAAATGGCCGGTGAGCGTATATACTATATTTCCCAACAGTTAAAAAAAAAAAGGACAAGATAAAGACCTAATATGTCTATCTGTAATAATATCTCTCTCACAGCCCATACAATTTATCCAGATTTCATTTTGATCAGGAAAAATAACATTAGCATGATTGTTAATTGGTTAATTAGTTAAGCTAAACCGCCCATCGGTGTGAATGTGAGAGTGATTAGTTGCTCGTTTCTATATGTCAGTATATACACAGTTAACGAAAAAATCATTAGACCACCGTTGTTTTCTTCAGTTTCTTGTTCATTTTAATGCCTGGTACAACTAAAGGTACATTTGTTTGGACAAATATAATGATAACAACAAAAACAGCTCATAGTAGTTTAATTTCAGAGCTGATTATCCATTTTCCATGTTTTTTTTCATAATAACCAAAATCACTTCAGTTCTTACATCAATATCTATGTTATTGTACTTACAAAAACAGTGCTTTTAGGCATTCCATGTTTTCTTTTTTGTTTATTTTAGTCACATGATCCACACAGGAGTTAGTAGTTGATTGCTTAACCATTGGTTTTGATGACTTTTGATGGTCTAAGAATTTTTTCCGCGACTGCATGAGGATAAAATTCAGAAGATGAATGAATGAATGAATACAAAAAATGCTGCAGCAGATGAATTAACACATCCAAAACTGTTTTACCCAAGTTGCAGGTCATCATAAATTGTGTCAGCCATTTGTCATTTTGCTACGACGACAAAAGCCCTTGAACACAACGCACTGGTCGTTTTGAATTTACAAGTGGAGAGGCTCATCTTCCCAATGGGACATGAAGGCAGCATAAGATCATAAACAACCTCCACTACTATTATACCCAGAGGTCACCAGGTAGGAAAAGTCCAGTTCAAGTACAGCTTTTGTCGAAACTTGACATTTTCACGGTGAAGTTGCAGCTCTGAGGTTTTTGCTCTTTTGCGTAACGAGGCAGGCTTTCAAAGCGATAACACCCAGATAGCACAAGGAAGGAGACTGACGATCCTGACACTGCACATCAGATATATTCACCCTTATTCCCGTAGAAGACTTCCTGCCAGCCAGACTATACATTCCTGCGATAACATGATGAGCTAATTCTGTTGCATTATTGCTGCGAGTCGTCTGAGCCGAGTTTCTGCCGCGTCTAGGTCAAAAATCGCTTTTTTCCAGCTTTAAGGAGGCGACGGCTGTTGTAGAAACGAGTGTTTTAAATGTCACAAATAGAGTTGGTTGCTTGGCTGTAAAGTTAGATAAGGATTACGACAAACAGATAAAAACTGATAAACACAGCGGAGCGGGGGCTGATATCGGTTTTCCCTCAGATCTTTAGTCAGTGATGAGTATTCAGACACAGCACACATACATGATACACACACACTCACATATTTATACTGTCTTCTTTTGAATCTGTAAGTGCTGCTTTTGATCTGCCTCAATGAGGAAACGCATATTCAGAAGCAGCATGAGCGGAAGATGAAAGAGCTGTCCAATTACGGTGAACTAAAGCGATGCAGTTGTTCATAAATACTTGTACACATTAGTTTTTTACGCTGCGAAAAGCACATACGCCAACACATCTACAGCATCGACATATAACTTAATACTGTTAATCATTCACATGGGGTGAGGGTGAAATTTGACACATCATTAAGCACATTTGGACTGCAAAAAAAAAAAAAAAAAAAAAAAAAGCAGATTTAAATATACGCCGCAAAAATCTTAATTTAGTTTTTTACAAAGAAAAAAAGCGCTTGATCCAGCACTTCACGGCGTAACACAGTGGTCCTCTACATACGTTATTACACACCCCTCTCTTATCTCCGTGGTAACACTGACTCATATCTGCCACGACGTAAATGACCAGAACATGTTGATGAACAGACACAACTTCTCACAAAGACTGAATCGAGCCTCTGATGTACATTGGACTTAGTTCTTTTCTTGCGAGCATGGCATCAATTTTATGCTCAATTTGAAAGCATTGTTTGTGTGAACGGTTTTCTTTGGATTACTCGTGGGCTTGACATCAATTTTACACTTTGTTTCGGTGGCTCGTGCAATCGTTGAGTCTGCTGCTACGACAGCTGTAACATACTGACACGTTAAGTGAAGCCAACACAACAGTACTTAGTATGACTAGACTGAATGGATGAATTATATACATCACTTTGAATGACATTGTGGAAACAGTCTTTTACTGGTTTTAGGACACAGGCACTTGTTCCTGTGTTTATATGCAGAAAGCTAAGTAATTTAATAGCATGAAAATTTATTTGATTATTATTATTTTTATTATTATTACCCTGCTCCCCCAAAGGGAGGCAAGAGGTATTGTTTTTGGTTCGGTTTGTTTGCTTCTTTGATTAACACTCTAGCAGCAAAACTATTGGTTGAATTCATACCAAATTGGGTTTATAGATTGCCAGTGACCCAGAATAGATCTGACCACATTTTGGGAAAAGTAGGTCAAAGTTAATTTTTTTTAATAAATTTTTTAAATCTTTTTTTCCCTCCATTTACTTATAATGGCTTAAATTTCAAATGTCTGTAGCAGCAAAACTATTGGTTGAATTCATATCAGATTTGGTTTATAGATTGCCAGTGACCCAGAATAGATCTGACTACAGTTTGGGAAAAGTCGGTCAAAGTCAAAAATTTTTAAGAGTTTAAAATTATAAAAATTCCCATTTACTTATAATGGGCAAAATTTCAAATGTCTTTAGCAGCAAAACTATTTGTTGAATTCATACCAAACTGAGTTTATAGATTGCCAGTGATGCAGAATGGATCTCATTACATTTTGGGAAAAATAAGTCAAAGTAAATTTTTTTTAATGAATTTTTAAAATCTTCCCATTTACTTATAATGGGCAAAATGCGTTCAGGGGGCGGGGTTTGTTGTGCCCAGCACCCCTTATTAATATTAATTTTATATATTGCTATGTAAACAGGAACAGGACCGATACTTGATAATAACTGATACTGAAATAGCTTTTGTGTGTGTCTTTTGACTGGTTTTATATTTCTATGTTTATTCCTGACTGTTTTTACAATTTGATGTCTCTCTTTTTCTGAGCACTTTACAGAACATAAAACTAATTTTGTTACACTGTACAATAGTATTTTGCAATGACAATGAAGCTCGTTCTATGCTATTCAATTCTTCTATTTTGCCCAAACTGACAAAAATGTCGGTACAAATCAATCAATCAAATCAAAATCAAACTGTCAGCTCCCTCAATGACAGTAGACTTAGCATGAAATACTTGTGGTTATGTTTGCTAGTTCGTTTGCACCACAGGTTTGGAGAACAGGCTGATGTATTGTATACATGTAGGTTAAATATCCTATAGCCTGTGACTGAGTGCATTGATGCAAGAAAAACATTCAAACCCAGTGATGGTTCAGCACTGATAGAGGCTACGGTTCTGAACATCAACACTAACTTCACCTGCAACAAGACAGTGACCCAAAACATACACCCAAGCTCTGCCAGGCTTATTTTATAGAGAAAACACTCAGCTGGAGTGTTATCTATCATGGGATGGCCTGCCCAGTCACCTCACCTAAATCTGATAGAACTGGATGCAAGGTCAGAAAGAAATATCCATCCAGACAAGAAGACCTCTGGCAAGTTTTACAAGAGGAATGGCAGAGAATCTGAACTGAATGTTTTTACGATGCCAGATGTTAGCGAGTGTACAACTATAGGCGTTAAGGAAGTTTCCAGGGAAATTAAATGTATCTGTGTGAGGGGGTGGGACCTTTCTGTGTGGAGTTTGCAGGTTCTCCCCGTGTCTATGTGGGTTCTCTCCGGGTACTCTGGCTTCCTCCCACCATCCAAAGACATGCACTGATAAGATTAATCGGTTAATCTAAATTGCCCGTAGGTGTGAATGTGACAGTGATTGTTTGTCTCTATATGTTCAGCCCTGCGATGAACTGGCGACATGTCCAGGGTGAACCCCGCCTTCGCCCATAAGTAGCTGGGATAGGCTCCAGC
>JAPQRP010000018.1:29219094-29229564 GCA_037367295.1 Apogon hyalosoma
GGAAAATGGATAGATATCAGCTCTGAAATTAAACTACTATGAGCTACTTTTGTTGTTATCATTATATTTGTCCAAACCAGTGTACCTTTAGTTGTACCAGGCATTCAAATGAACAAGAAATTGAAGAAAACAAGGGGTGGTCTAATCATTTTTTCTGCAACTGTGTCTGCAATATTTTAAGTATCAGCTTGTTGGAAATCAATTAATATTAAACCAACAAAACAGTTTAATGAGAGAAGAAGAAGAGCAAGCGTGTGATCCTTTAATTCGACTGAAAATATGAAAATCACAAGGTAGCGAGTAACCTGCCGGCAGAAATATACAGCACATAATATTATCATAAAGGTCGTCCCATAAAACTAGACCGCATCAATAAAACAAAATGCCACAGAAAGGCAGCATGACAAACAATCCCAACAGACTCAACCTTCAACATCAATAAAAAAAAAAAAAAAAAAAAGCGAAATGCCCAAGGCTGGAATGGAAAACAATACAAGATCAATTCAGATTTTTTTTCCCCCTTTGATACAACATTTACAGCAGCAGACGTGGAAACAATGAGGAGAGAATAAAAAGGAGAAAGGGACGTCATCTGTAGCTGGAAGGTTAGTCCTTGAATAGGAGAGTAGGGCAGCCACGTTTAGAATAATACTGTAATCTGTAGCGGGAAAAATGGGTCTTGTTGTACACTGTACGCCTGTATAGTTTAAACGTGCTTTGTTCATTCTGTCGTAGGAGTGCTGCAACAATGAGCCAACACTGAGTCACCCTATATACTGCCAAGTGAAAAACTCACACAATCCAACTGATGAACAGCAAAGAAACTTATCAGCCCAGAATTAATGCTTATCTTTCCCTTCAGTGTTTCTTCACGAGTGTATTTCTACTGTAACAGGTCTATTTTCAGAGATCAAAGCGGTGTCGGACCATGCAGATACGGCTAAATATTCCACTTTCTGGTTCCTCGGGCTAATTTCAGATTTGTGCTAGTGGGGTAGCTGTGGGTGTTGCTTTCTTTCCAAAACGACTTCCATGAAAGTTAAAGCAATGTGCAATTTTCGATACACTAAGAACACACGACTCACACGTCGCGCGCAATATTAAATTCTAGGCGCATTTACTGATTGAATTTTTCAAATACATGCAGCATATCAGTGAGAAACAGATGTCACACGTTACAAAGGAAACATTTTGATTATTAAGTAGCTTGAGTTCAATGACAAAATGAGCTTTACTCATTTTACTCACTATTTGACTTCAGTAGAAGAAATACAGGGAATAGAAAACTGTGTAGAAAGCAGCGGAAGCCACTGATATATAGAATGTAATTGCCAATTTAGGCCTTCCAGTACATCATGGCCTGAAACAACTTAATCATTATGAAAGAAGCAGTCACTTATAAATGTCAGTCATGCATTAACAAGGCACTCAGTACACTCTGTCCACTGCAGACAGAAAGACGGAGGAGGAGGAGGAGGGAGGGGGAAAAAACAAGGGAGAAAAAAGATGGAAATAAGAGGTAGAGACAGAGGACATGTGACGTCTTAACTGCTCGGCCAATTGGCGTTAGATCACAAAGACAAGTCCGCACCTTGAGTGTAAAAGCCATTTATCAATCTCTGCTGCTCTCGGTAACACTAAAAAGAGCGACGCAGCTGCTGTAGGAGCCGGAGTGAGCGTGTGCGTTAGTTAATTAGAGTAAACTGGTGAACTGAGCCATTAAGTGATGAGTGGCACATCTATGGAGAGGTTGGAGCCCTACATTGATTCACCAGCTGCTAAAGGCCCAGGCATGTCAGTCTAAGTGAATAAACTAAAACAAGTGGGTTCAGCAGTGTGCGTACATTAAGGTACATCAGGTAAACTCCAAAAAAACTTCAGTGAAAAAAAAAAAAAGACAGAGACAGAGATTAAACAGAGAAAAGTTACACTTTCATGGTTAACAAGGGTTTATATAACCCGGAAAAACTCCATCATATGTCAAGTCATATTCCAGATCCATGCACTAAAGGCCAAGATAATAAAGGAACTCTTATTCACCGTCTATGGGAATGTCCAAAGATACAAAGATTCTGGAAGGAGGTCATCAATTGTATGTCTGAGGTATTTAATGGGGGGGTTAAAAAAATATATAGGTTCTGCAATATATGGCGATATTTCAATTCATAATACTGTATCGATATTAAAAAGTAACATATCGATATTTTTAGGTATTTGTTCAAATGCAGCTGTGGCAGAGGTTCATTTTTGTTTTTTTTGTTTTTTTTTTCCTTTTTTATTTATATTCTATTTACTATTATTTAACGCTGTCTTATTAAATAATGGTTATTTAAAGCATCCTAAAAGCACATTTTTTGTGTCTGAGAGAGGCAGATGTTAGTACCTTTGTTGGGATTGTACAAAAATAATGTTGCAATGTTAGTTAGGAACTAATAGAATAAGAACATTTGAGCAGGATCTTAAACTGTAGTGTCCGTAAAACGTAATTTAAGTTTTACGTTTTTACAGTGGCAAATTTTGTGATAAAGCGTTAGATCCTGTTCTGATCAAATAAAAATGTGCTTAATATTTGTGCATATTTCTGGTGTAATTCAATTCTTCCAGGAAATATTAATAAAAAAAAACAAAAAACTGCCATGTTAACAGTATCATGATATATTGTGATATATTTTATTGTGATCCTAGTATTGTGATTTGTATTGTATTGCCAGATTTTTGCCAATACACACCCCTAGTATTTAACATCAAAACTCCACTTTGTGCTAAACTTTGTTTACTGGGAATACATCCTAAGGATTTTACACATAATAAGAAACAAACTAAAATGTTGGGCTTTGGACCGGTGCATGGAAACTCCTTCTATAAAGCAATGGATAAAAAAACAATCACAGTGCATCAGACAAGACTGACTTAAATTACCAAAGGAAAAATGAAGGAATTTGCACAACTATGGGAACCTTATATGAACATTATGGTATGTGGAAAATAGGGACATAACATCCAAATTATTACGGTTTTATTTTTATAATTATGATTGCTGTATTTTAATTTTATTTCTATGTATATGTATAAATGTTCTTTTTTTTTTTTTTTTTTTTTTTTAAGACCTTTATTTAACCAGATAAAATCCCACTGAGATCAAGAACTTAAGGGTGACCTGGCCAAGAGGTCAGCGGTACACGCCAAGAAAGAAAACAGATTTTACAGACAGATAGTAACAACAAATTAAAACAAACAGTAATAATATTGTAACAACGGTAGAGTAAGACAGGTTTTTCAAGTGCAGTTGATGAAGTGCAAAAATTTGGTTAAGGTCACAGCGATTTAAAAACACAGGCACTGTCCGATTAACTCTCGCTGTCTTGTCCATAAGACGGAGCGAAAAGCTTGAAATAACATGAGTTCTGGCATTTTCAGCTCTGCTTGAAGTGCATTCCAGGCAGAAGGGCCGGCAAAGCTAAAAGCTCACTTCCCCAAGTCAGTTCTGACTCTGGGTACATTCAAATAATGTCATAAGAATATACGCATGTTATATATCATTTGGTGCAACTTTACCTGGTGCGAATGGGTTAGAGCTGCACAATATATCGTTTGAGCATCGTCATTGCAATGTACATGTGCGCAATAATCACATCGCAGGTCCTGCAATGAAGGCGGCAAATGAGCTCAATGTGTTCTCATCTAATTTCAACCTGGGTACCTGACACACATTGCGCACAGCCATCCACCAATCACAGTCATTCTTCATCAGTTTGGAGTGAGTCACTGTTTTTTTTATTGAAAAATGAGCAATAAACAAGAGAAAATCACCGTAAATGAAGAGTTGGTGCCAAAAAGAAAAGCAACTTCAGTTATCTGGAATTATTTCGGCTACAGGAAGGATGAAACTGAAACACGTGTTCTGTGTCGACAGCGCCTTCCACCTGTCGCCACAACTAATTAGTCTGACCATTTATGTCGGCGCCTTACAGCTATTATATCCTCCTGAGTAGTTTTTCATATCGTGGGGTTAAAAAAAAATCGCAATATCATTTTTTTCCAATATCGTGCAGCCCTACTGTGTATGGGTGTTGTTTCATGTTCTTTATGTATATTGTTTACTTCATTTACCTTTCATTGCAAAACTTGAATACCAATAAGAAATACTGTGGGGGAAAAAAGCCACACTCTCCAATTATTGCTATGTACTAGAGTGGCAGAATAGAAGTGAATAAAACCCACATTAGGCTGGGAAAAACTGAGTTATTGCACAGACAGTGCCTAAGGCCATCTTCAATTACTTTGACTATTTGTCCCTTCCAATTCAGTACCTTTATACATGCGGTATCCAAAAGCAATTCAGCATCACAACGCATCAGCCCAATACCATTCATACTACGGAGAAAATACAATTCAGAGTTTGGGAGCCATCCAATCACACTTACAAGTGTTTCATATGATGAAATGGCGTTGTGGCAGCAACACAACGTGCAATGCCCAGGAGAGCTTTGTCTGGCCATTTCAATTCAGTGTAAATTCTCACTCAGAGCTAAGTGTATTACATCTCTGCTCTGTTTTTCCCTCTTTGTCTTATTGTATTTATATTACAGGGAAGCAATTCTGTTTTATTTATCTGCATCAAAGACAAACTGGGAGCAGCTTCTGGCCATTTATCTTACAAACCACGAGACAGACTGGTCCAACTGTTGTGTGTCTATGTGCACAACAGTCTGGACCTGCAGAAAACAAGTCGTCTAAAACTCCTGACAGGTGCATGCTTTTCATAAAAATCTCAAGTTCGTACCCTAAGAAAGTTCCACCGGTGCCAGACTCAATTACTCTAATGCACGCCATTAAGTGCAAGCCAGTTTTATCACAATTGAAACTGTCAAAGTATCAGTAGCAGAGATTTCAATCGCTGGGAATGAACAATGAACAGCCTCTTGAAGCCCGACTATAAATGAGCATGAACACCGGCTCCTGTGTCTGAAAGTCTTTAAAGGTAGTCGGGTCGGTTTTAACTTGACTGGCATTTGTCACAAAAATGGAACGGTTCCTATCAGAGCTCGGAAATCGCTTACCCTTGATCGACATTATGCACTCGGGTCGTTACTTTCCTGGACTCCCTGGCTCTCGCTGTTCGACTTACACATATTTCAGATGTTTTCTTGCCCACTTTTAATCCTGACCTTTCCCCAGGTGCATCATACTGGTTGACATTTACAGTACGCAGGTGTCTTAAGCGAGCATAACCTTTGTTAACCCCAACAGAACAGGTGAATTTACACAGTGTGCTGAGGAACACGAGGACATGAGGCCTGAGGAGACTGAGGAGGTGAACATGGGTCATGTAGCAGTGTTGAGGTGACAAGGAGCACAGCTTGTGTCAGAACTGTTTTGTGTGCCCACTCGTGTTCCTGTTGCCTGTTACGACAGTGTAACCTTTACACAAACTGGCTCTGGCACATCCTTAAATGTAGCCAAACTTCTAAAATACATTTCTGCTGTATTTGCAGGTTGACATTTCCTGTCCCTTCGTTATATATTTTGGCTGCTACTGTCATTGTCATGGCAACGGTAATCGGCAGATCGCGTTTACTTGACGGTGCAATATTGTGACCTTCACACAATAAAGCCTACACATTGTCCATGCACCGTTTTCATAAGGAAACCATGAAATGTTATATATAGCAGTGAGAAAGAGCAGCTTCTCCCTGGCAGATACGTGAATGTGAGCTCACTCGCTCACTGGTGAGATGTGACGCCGCGCAGATGATGAACCTGACTCGCACACGGAAATAGTTCAATGCCAAAGCTTGTTATTGACAGTTGATTTATGCTCGGACTTCTCAGCGAGTTTAGATCTAAACCTTAACACTTACGGAGACAAACAGAACCGTTTTAACCCATAAAGACCCACAAAGCCGCCACTGACCAAAAGCATCTACTCATCTCTAATGTTTAATACCTGTTGATCCATGAATCCTGTCAATACATGTAAATAATTAGTGTAAAATGCAGTTTGTAGTCTTTTCATGGTCATCAGATATGACCCATTTGGACGTTCAGAGGTTCCGTAGTGAACGTGGAAACATTACAGTTTTCTGCAAAATAAAGGCAATATTTCTACAATTTGTACAAAGGTGTTTGGCTTCTGATTCTAGCAAAGTCGTGTCTACCCGTCTCGCGATAAGTCGTAGTTCTCGCAGAGAGAGAGGAAGAGGGGGGTGTGGTCTGTGCGTACCTCACTCATTTCACTCTGCAGGTGCACCTGATCGTCCAAGGGCAAAGTCCTTATTTATGGCAGCGGCCACGCACGACGGATTTGTGGGGGAGAATTGTACAGAATTCACCAACGACTTGTGGCTCCAGAATTTCCGAGTGACCCGATCAACATTAAATGAACTGTTATGTTATTGAACCTCTCATGGCACCAGACTTGTCATGCCTGTTACTAGTGAAAATGCACAAAATGTGTTCCCATTACACTTCTGCACAATACTTCTATATAGAAATGTCTCAAAAACCGCCTCATGAGAGTGTAAAAACTTTTTTGCGATCTTTGACAGTTTTTGCAACCTTTCATTGTTTCTATTGCGCAATTTACATTTTGCACATTTTTGAGGATAATGGAAACCCAGCAAGTGACAATGACAGTGGTTTCTGAGGCTTGCTTTTTTAATCTTTTCTTTTATAAATTTCAGTGAAAAAGTCCCTTTTTCTTCAGGTTTCTCTGTTTTTATATAATATCCTTTGAATCTGAGTTTTCATGAACATCTATATGATCAGTTAATCAAATATAGGGAAAAATACATTATTTACACTGAATAATGTAAAATACATAGGCTATCATAATAAATGGTGATAAATCACTTAAAGGTTAAAAAGACAGAGAAATCCATTTAGGAGCTGCTATAAAAGTTTCACTGGGTCTTTATGGGTTAAAGAAGAGTTTTGGCTCATATTGGTGAAAATATCAGTGGCAGAGTACAACCACTTTAGTGTTAACAGAGGTCAACTACAACCCCCAATTCCAGTGAAGTTGGGAAATTGAGTAAATAAAAACAAAATAAAATGATTTCTACATCCTTTTTGACCTATATTCAATTGAACATCCCACAATGACAAGATATTCAATCTTTAAACTGATAAACTTTATTGCTTTTTGCAAATATTCACTCATTTTGTATTTTTCCGATTAGGTTCATACTGTCTAATGAACTTATAAAGATTTTTTTTTTTCTTTTTTGTCAGACTGTGACGTGTCATTGTGGCGTCCCCTGTTGCCTGGCAAACCTGGATAAAACAGCTGACAATGACACGTCACAGTAACATCAAGACGACTACAGGGTGTAGCCGAAACATGTCATGGTAAAAAATCTACTTTTTTCCATCTGTCTGACAAAAAAGAAAAAGAAATATTCGTTTTGCATTTGATTCCTGCAACAGTATAGGTCAAAATATTTGAAAGTCATTGTATTCTGTTTTTGTTTTTTGTTGATTTTTTTTTTTGTTTTCTGTCCCAACTTCACTGGAATTGGGGTTGTATCACACAGCCTGCCCTGGTACATATTCTGGCAGGTATTTCCAACTGGGAGGAGACATCAGACAGATTGCATTTGATAAGATTACATACACTATCCCATCTGACCTGTATGAGACGTGGATGCACAGATAGATGATTTTTTCTTCTTGGTAAACCATTTTTTTTAACCCACATGGGGGAAAAAAGGTTGTTCAAAGCCTGCCCTAAACCGCCTAAGCACAGAGAAGAGAAAAAAAAAACATTTAGGAAAACACTATAAAACCCTGAGAGGAAGCTGCTGGATATGACTGAAAAAAAAAGAAAGAAAAAAAAACTCCAACAGAGACGCAGCTAAGCAGAAACTATGTATATTTTATCAGCTCGACTCTCAAAGCATGTACTTGGAAATAATCGTGACGCAAAATTGGGGACTTGTCACTCTGTCAGAACGGTACTTAGGCTGATCTTGAGACATTAATCTCCCCGTGCTGTCATCAAACATTATAAAGTTAAGAATTAATATCTTTGTAGTGCAAACAGAAGCGGAACCATCGCAGGAGAGTCAACTGTGAATACCACCGAACTCCAGAGCAGTAATGCATCTTCCTGTCACACAGAAAACGGTGATGCTGTCAAAAGGAAGCCACAGCGGGCTGTAAGGATCCCCTAATTCAAGTATCGGTTCAGATCTTGAGCCACTTTCTAAACTTTTTTCTTTTTTGTTTATTTGTTTTGTAGGGTGGAAAGTGAATAAAAACAGGGAAATAATTCTGGGTAATTAACCTACAACTACGATTTAGAATCTTAAGAGTATCGTGAAAGTATTTTTCTACATTCCCTTCACGTAGATTAATAACTTCTGTTGCGTCAAATCTGCATATTAAGTGAATAAATTAATTAAAAAAAAAAAAACAGATACCTTTAACCCTTTATCGGGCAAGTGACTATTTTTGGTAATTTCCGAATGCATCACAAGCAACTGTTAGAATCAGGTCCAATGTGGTCTACAGGGTCTGTAAGGTCTGGATCAGCACTTATGTTGGTCTAATGTGCTAAAAGTGATTTTCTAATATTCTAAAATACATGTGTTTTTCACCTTACATGTATTTTTCTTGTTTTTTTATATACATTTCTTAGATTTTTTTTTTTTTTTGCCACTTATGGGTAAGGAACCAAATATGGTAACTTCATTAACCTTGTTTTTCAACATAACAATAAAAAATATTGAAAACTTTCATAAAAGTGATTTAGTCTTGTTATGTCCTCAAACAACACATGAAGGTTGTTGTTTCTATGACTGAACTATAAAGGATTAAGGATTTTTATATTTGTCACATGACCAAAAATTGTCACATGACCGATGGAGGAGGTAAACGTTGCAGTGGTGGCAAAAGTTTTCGGAAACCCCGTGCATTTGTGATATACTGCATTAAGAATCATTATTAAGTCACTGAACTCTGCCAAGTATTATTCCATTCTCCAAACCCGCACGCTCCCTTCTGCACATGCTCAGTTCCATCAAGGTCAAAACTGGATGTTTCAGCAAGATAATAAAAACAAACCCAGGACGGGACAAGTTCAAACTGTTGAGTTTTTTGTTTAATTTTGCTGTTTTTTCCTTCTGAAACACAAAACAGGTTTTTCCACAAATATTTCATGATAATATTTAGGATCGTGTACAATTTTAAGGGTACGCAAAAACTTTTTTCCACTACTGTGCATGTGTAATATTAAGCTTGTTCTAATGTAAAACGCAATAATATGTTCATTATTTACATGTGCTATTACGTTAAAGGACTACATGAATACATTAGGTTTGATATAATAGAGTAATGAAAGGAGGAAACTCAGGACTTTAAAGTGTTTCTACCATGCATTCAGTCTGTTTCACAACCATTACATCCCTATGATTTAGTCTGTTTTTACATTTTCTTTCAAGTATATAATAGTATAGTAATATTCCCCTTGACATTTGCCTACAATATCACGGTACTTGTTTTTTCAAAGACTTATTCAATAAAACACTGTTGTAGCTGCTGAAACAGTGGGATTGTACTGTAAAGTTGGTGTTTAATGCGCCGTCCCCTCCCCTTTGAGGCGGTCGTCTGTCTCTGCGTGAGGCTGGACGTCTCGCAGCGGGACGTACGGACGTACAAAGTGACTTAGGATCACACACTCAGACAGTACAGAGTGAAAACTAGACAGTCAGACAGAGGCGACATCAGACGGAAGGTCAACAGGAGGAGGGAGCCAGTCGGATGAATCTAGTATCCACGACAATTGCCCTGTCAATCATTTAGTTGCCATGGCACCGTCTGGCAAGGCGGGGCCTATAGTGTGCTATAAATAGAGCACAGCAGGATGGAAAGAGGACAGAGGACAATTATGATGCATCAGCCAGGGGTAGAGGTGTGATCCTGTGTGTGTGTGTGTGTGTGTGTGTGTGTGTGTGTGCGTGTGCGTGCGTGTGTGTGTGTGTTTCCCAGAGAGGTTAGTGGTAATTAATGGTCTCTCTCTGGAATGAAAAGCATCAATCCAAAATTAGATCTTGATGAACTACCGCAAATCGACGAACCTGAGGGCAAACACAGCTTACACACAAACACAGACGCGCAATTTGTCTGTCTACCTTTACGAGGACCAGAAATTTCATTTGGACTCAAGCTCTATTTTCTAACCACAGACTCAGGGACTCGCCCTAACCTTGTTAAATGTAACCCAAAACACAGAGGCAATCCTGAATGTGCACTTAAATGACAAACAATACATGAGGAAAAATGATGCGACGCCCTGTGTGTGATTTATCACCACTACACCTACATATATGTACAGTTGCGGAAAAAAGTATTAGACCATCAAAAGTCATCAAAAACAATGGTTATGCAACACAATCCTAACTCCTGTGTGTATCATGTGACTAAAACAGACAGAAAAGAAAACATGGAATGAATAAAAGCACTGTTTTT
>JAPQRP010000018.1:29242181-29257199 GCA_037367295.1 Apogon hyalosoma
AGTTTGTGCAAATTTCTGCAGACCCTAAACTCATCTTGGCTCTCTTTTAGTTAGTCGAACAGAGCATTAAGAGGACAGAGTGCATTATATATTGTAGAGAATTTATAGCCCATTGAGGAAAATTTGCAATTTGTGAAATAAAATTGAAATGAAACTAAAATTGCATCAAAGAGCAACACTATGATGGAGGTCAGCGTGCTTTAAGAAGCCAAGTCTTGCTTTGCAGCTTACTCATATGCCTATGTGTCATGGAGCTGCATTGTACTGCCAAGGAAATTTTTTTACCTGCTCAGTCAGTTCAGCTGAAAAAGAGTAAAATGTTAATTCTTTCAGCAGTGTAATAGTGTGAATACAGTTTATCGTTGCTGTGAAGTTGTCAAATTTGGTATTTTTCCCTTTAAAAAAAGTGTTAAAGGCAGGTTATTAGATACTTTCGTGCTGATTTAATTCTGACTCATAGGCAGGTGGGCTGCACTGGGATCAGTGTTGGTCTGAAACAGACAAAAATGGCTGGCCATAGAGTATGAGCCCCGAGCAAATCCATCATAGAGAAGTCACTGTTCCAGCCTAGTGGCCAGTGAACGCACCCTGGGGAGACAGGACAACCCCGGCATTACTGATTCCCCTAAGGGAAGGCCAAACAAAGCTGGAATGACTGATACAACCCAGGGGAACGTAATTGAGTGTGGAATGACTGATGCATCCCACCGGCAGAGACACAATCCAAGCCTCGGCGATGGCTGTGCACTTACTGTACATGTGCTATAGAAATGCTACGAATTCACTTGCTTTTCTCAGAACTGGTTGAAAAAGCCAGAGCAACCACAGCACGATAAACAACATATAAAGAGCATGAGAAATATTAGTCATCTGAGCTTGGTTTACCTCTGTCTGTGCTTTGTTTTTGCACCCAGGCTGGTTTTCCAGTCATTTGTCTTTTATTGAGTAGGCTTCTGGACAAACAAAACGTGCAAAACACTACATACAGTCTTACTCACAATCACTGACAGACCAGCAAATGCAAGCAGAAAGGGCGGAGCACTAAAGAGCTATGGATTTATGGATTGAGGGTGGATTAAGTTCAACAGCTGCATGGTATGAGGCAGGGTTGAAACTGGCAAGTAATCACAAAGTGGTCTGGCGCATTAGTGTTTCCCTCTGAGCACGCTCAGTGCTGTCAAATCTCAACAGCTGGTCCCCTCTGCCCTCTGATGGAGAGCGGGTCAGCATTGTGCAACAGGATGGCGACAGCAATGAAGATCAACGACAAGCGATGAGCAACGATGTCCCGAATCAATACGACCGACAAACGGCTGTGACAGGATAAGAAGATTAAAGTACATAACTGCCTGTTTTTGAATGTGACAACAGGTAAACAGACTGTTCTGCTTAGTTGGATGAAGTCCAACCTTAAAAAATAAATAAAGTAAGGCTGATTTGTCATAAGAGAGGCATCACCAAGTAAATTCTCTCATCAATCCCACAAACTGAAATCTTCTCATTAATACCATCTCTGTAACGTCATAAAAAAAAACAACTCACACACAAACTGAATACGATGTACATTCTGACTCAACAACACTCTTCCTTGTTAGTTTGTTTATGCCTGCACCACAAAAAGTCACTTCAAAACTGACAGTATACAAAAATATAAAGCACACAGTCAGTCACGCCACAACAGGATGCAGTCGGAGTCATTATTTGTTGTGCAGAAAAAGTCCAAAACTCACATATACAGTATATATCCCTCCAACGGCATACTGTGACTGTGACAGAATCCCCAAAACAACAGTCGGCTGGAACAGAATGTCTCGACTACCAAAAGACTCATGAATAATAATAAAAATGAAAAAAATAAAGAAAGTGGAGGAGAAACTACTACTTGGTGAGCGTCATTAAAATAAATAAGAATCATATAGCCAGAATAAAGTTTTGTGGCTGTCTGCTTTTAGCCAAACATTCTTTAAAAGATAAGAAAAAACAAAAACCAAATCATCAAATACTCCGCTTTTTGTATTTCCTTAAAAAATCACTTAATTTAGGAAGGTGACAATATTGAATCTCAACCATGTTCTAAAAAAAAAAAAGCATACAAGATGATAAAAGTTTCATGCACAAGTTTTAGTAAATTTCCATCCAAACTAAAAAGAAAGAAAAAAGGGAAAACACAAACTCTCCATCCGTCTCCCTCTCCTGGAGCTGACGTACCTTGCAGAGTTTCTGGTAGCGCGGCGAGGAGATGGCCATCCTCTGGAGCCTGTGTAGGAAGACCACCACTTTCTGGAGGGAGGTCCGGACCATGGCCATCATCTTAAGACTGCTACAAGTCTGCAGCAGCCTGCTCCTGGTCCGCATGCTAGCACTGCCCTACCCCACTCATATTGTTCTCCCTCTCCCTCTCCCTAGCCAGCCGACCAGACCCCAGCCAAGCTGACGTGATGCGCACACACACACACATGCACACACAGAACAACAACAAAAAAAAAAACCAAGACAAAAAAAAAACACACACACACACTTAGCGTACTCAGCTCAGCATGCCCCCACGTTTCGTCATATACACACACACGCTACACACAGTGAGCGCAGCCTCAGTAAGCGCGCTCTCTCTCTCTCTCTCTCTCTCTCTCTCTCTCTCTCTCTCTTTATAAACAGTCACTCTCTTACAGCTCTGAGCATGCACACACACTCAAACCCTCACACACACAAACACACACAGAAGCATGATGATGCAGGCGAGCAGGGCAAGACGAGACACTCACTTTCTCCTCCACGCGGACATTCACACGCGCACTCCGACCGCAGAGCCAGAAGAGAACCAAACAAATCACTTGTGACGGCACCCTGCAGACTCAGAGAAGGGTGATGGAGGTAAAGGAAATGAAGAAGAAGAAGATGATGAAGACGAAGAAAGTGCCGACAAGCAGGGAGGAAAGACGACAAAAAATTTTTTTTTAAAAAAGAAGAGAAGAGAAAGGCACGAGTTGCACTGGACGAGAAGTGAAGCCGGTCGTACGCAGCCCACTTTTTTACCGCTACTGAATCAGATAGAGGAAAAGAGAGAGGGTGAGTGTGAGAGAGAGAGAGAGAGAGAGAGAGGAAAGAGGGAAGGTAAAAAGAGAGGTAGAGAAAGAGCAAGAGAGAGATCAAAAGCAGCAGTGTTAAGGGACAGCAAACACTGGCTCCGCTGTTGGAGGGAGAATGACATTACGCAAGGCAACCAACAGATCAATGAGCGAGACCGAGGCAGACAAAGAGAGAGAGAGAGAGAGAGGAGAGAGGAGAGAGAGAGAGTGACGGAGAGACGGTCAAAACGACAACTCAAGCCTCACTCAAATGAGATGCACATACACAACAGGAGGAGGAATCATTTCAGTGCCTCCTGGTTCCTTAACTGTAACTGTTCCGTTTCATGTTTGCACAGTGTTTGTTGGATAAGCATGAACATAATCTACATTAAACCCTGTCTGTTTATCATTTCACTCTAAAAAAAAAAAAGAAAAAACAAAACAAAACAAAAAAAAAAGTCATAAAAAAAATCCAAGCTGGTGTGCAATAAAAACTAACAGATTGGAGTCAACAGACAAACTCCCAGAGGGCTCGGCTTTGGAGGAACCTGTTAACGTCATCTAAATCAGATTCTGGATCAGTTCTGGTGAAACTCCGCAAACACAGCGCGATAGTTCTGCGTTTTCTGTCCAATTGCTGTTGCTTTGACCGCCTGACTGGTTCTTTCCTGACAACTAAGGCTCATGGGACGCTGTCGTATTTAGAGCCATCTGCCGTAGTGAGCTGCTGAGAAAGAAAAGCGCGATTTGGCGATGACAGGTTGGAAACATAGGTTTAACAAAGAAATCTCCCTCTTGTTATCTTCCTGCAGCTTTCACTCACAGCCCTCCACATATAGATATAACAAGTGGATCCAATGAAAAAGCTTATTCTGTAGGATCCTTATGCACATTTGCTGTCACAAAATTTGCTTAGTTGGCTGTAATATCACAACTTTAATCCTAAGACATCTTGACAAAAATGCAAATAAGCATCAGCAGCACCTCCGCCTACTTTGCAAACTGGTGGCAAAGACGATGTGCGTTTGTGTGTGTGGGTGAGAGGAAGAACACATGTCATTGTCATTACTGTGTGTTGTGTTTGTGTGGTCTTAATGCCGCTTTCAAAAGATTAAGTGAAAGGGAGAAAAAAAAACAGGAGGCTTTACTGGAAAACAGATAAAAGAGGAATGAATGAGGGGAGAAAAAAAAACAAACAAAGTGGGAGGCGAGTGGAGCAGGAGGAGAGAAGGCAGCAGTGCAAGGTCAAGAGAAGATAAAAGGCTTTTAAGTACCTTTTATCGATACAGAAAATGGCTTCACGGGAAAAAAACACATCGGAAGCCCAAGTACTGGAAAAAGCAATATCAGGAGAAGAAAAAAAAAAGAGTTGGGTGAAAGTAGAGATTATCACAGAGACACCACTCGCCGCCACCGCTGTTGACCACACAGGTACCTGACACCTATGCATGGGCTTTCCCTTTTGACTTTCAAATGAAGTGAGGTTGGACAACACTTTCTTTCTCCCGAACGCGAGACATGAGGCGTTTATTTGAAGCGAGGATGAAAAACACCAAATCGCCCCGAGAGCAGCGACGCCAACCACTGCCCATAACTATGACTCATACATTTAGAGTGAGTACCGACGGACGCACAGATGTGATACAAGTGGAGCGCTGTGAGATGCATTACAGCGCTTAGCCTTTTTTTTTTTTTAGTTTACACAAGAGAAAGAAGATGCAACACAGACACATCTAAATTCCTTTAACCTAACAGGCTGTTCCGTTCTACATCCGGCCAAGGCAATCAGAGTTTACCGACAGGCTATTGCACAGATATACAGGCAATCAACGGCGAAAGGATCGTAATGAGCTCGGTGAAGAGCGGCGTTTAGACGAGGTTTAACTGGCTACGACGTCCATTTCAGTCATTCCACGGAGTATCGACTGCTTCTCCGAGAATTACGAGGAGATTCAGTGTTTAGTCGCCTCGGTGTTATTAGCACCGACAAGACCAGGTACCCACAGCCAAGGGGGAGAGTGATAAAAGCATCTGTTCCAGCTGTGTGCCCCTTTACTCCTCTCTCCTGGATGCTATTAAAGCCACTTTCTGTACTGTGTGTATGTGCCGAGGTGTGATACATCACAAGCCGGCTTCCATTCAGGTTGAGCAATATGACAGTATATGATGTGGAGATAAAAAGGAAATGCATCTGGCAGGAGATATTACTGTGCTTTTCAAGCTAACATGCAGGCGGCAACACAAATAAAACAAGCAGGACAGATTTATGGCACCGTCGAATCAACAGTATATTGTCAATAAAATTTCCCAACTGTGAAATCACAATATACCAAAAGGACTCGGTCATTATCACGCATCTAATGCTCCATTGCAGACAGTCCGCATGAAAAACCACTAACGAGACCTGATATACATGGTTAGAGGTGTTCAGGATATCACAAAAGGTGTAAAGATAAAAACGCATTCACGCTGTCCTTGAGCAGGAAACCGTTAGCTTAGCATAGTGTATAGACTGAAAACACGTTAACCCTCAGAAAACAACCATAAGCAAAAGATTCAAACCAGACTAATGTTATGAAGCAAGTTTGGAAGCGCTTTGGGTCTATTTCAAAAAGAAATATTCACCGAGATAAAACACAAACTATTTTTCAGATAAAACACATTTTATAGATCATTTTTATACAAGAATTTACATGTAACACGGTAAAAAGGACACAAAGATTACACGCTACTATTTTTTTCAAATATCCTTTTATTCTCTCACAGGCACGTTTTGGTAATCGAACTAATTATCAAAGGCAGAGTGTTTCGCAAAAATGACCGCTGTTGCAAAATCACTCGCGATTTATTTGTGTTTAAATGGGCAGGTTCCGCGTGTAACACCAGTGGACATGATGGGTTACGTGCGAAACCTGGAATGAGACGGAGATTCATGAAAAACCTGCGTGTCTGGATTAGGAAACCCACAAGGATCATCAGATTTAACACAGTTTCTTTATTTATAGCGGTATATAAGACCATTTCAAGCGATATTTTCAAGATCAAATGCACCGACACCTAGGTAGCTTTTCATGTCCTAATTTGGGTCCTATTTTTGGCCCCAATATTTTATTAAAAATTCAATAATTCTGGGATGGCTCAGAGCAAGACTACAATTTTGTTGCATTAATCTGAGGTCATCATTAGGTACATCTTGGGGGGAAATATGTCTAAATGTCTCTTTTATTATTAGGTGTAAAAAGCCGGAAAAGTAGCAGGTACCAAAATGAACCCAGTTTCATAGAAGCACTCATATTTAAATAATTCAGATAAAATGCAGTTTCTCAGCGGTATCAGATATGAGGCATTTGGATGTTCAGAGGTTCCACGGCAAACACAGAAACACCCATTTAGTTTCACAAATAGCAGCAGTTGCCGACACTTTTATGTTAAGTTAGTCATATATTTTGCTGCTAAAGTCACTTTTTCTCCAGTTTTCTGTTTTTGTTTTCATGCCTACACTGTTTATTGCGTCCCCTGCACCCTGCTGTAATGATTTTAATGTTTTATGGAAAGCACATTGCATTGTCTTGTACATGAAATATGCTATATAAATAAACCTGCCTTGCCTTTTGATATAATAACCTCTGAATTTACACTGAACGTTTATACATCTGTACGTTTATTATCGGGAAATACCTGCTTTTCACCAAAAAAAAAAAAAAAAAAATGCAGTCAATACTATTATAATGAATGTTGATAAACTACTTAAGAAAAGGTTAAATGTTGCTACAAAAATTGTTCTAGGTTATTAAGGGTTAACAGAGACAGCAAACAAAAGCCTGTAAAATATATTCAGTTTCACTACATAGCATGCAGTGTTTATGCATCTTGTAATTTAAAAAGTTAAAATATTAGCCTGATTTTTTTTTTTCACATATACATCCAACAATAGGTAAATATGCACAGGTGTCAGCCAAGCAACAGCCATCACAGCCTGGGCCTTTTCGGTACTTTAGAAGTTTAATTTAAGTGAAGAGAATGAAAATAACCTTGTTTCCAGAAATGCCCAAGTTAATTTTTAACATATTAATGCTGTTCAGCTGTTCTATGTTCTGCTGGTCGATACTGTGTGTCATTAGTGCATGTCAGAGCTTCTGAGTTACTGTTCACTCATATTACATTCAACCTCTGAAATTTCAGGCAATTGCGGTCAATGTGCTTCATTTGTATTTGTCACTGCTCTTGTCCACTAACCAACTGTGAACCTAATATGAAATCAGCAGTCAGAGTGACAATGGCCCATGGCCACAAATTGTGATTAAAGTAAGTCGACACTCGACAGTGGCAGAACAGTCAGTGTGAGTTAATGAAAGGGCTGAGGGGATGGCTCTCTATGACAACACTCGTCCTCTAAGGTTCTGAGTCTGTTTCTGTTTCATTAACCTACTTTCTGGACTTGAGTACCATCCATCACTTTTGACTTTGACTGTACAACTGAGACGCACAAAGATGGACATGAGGAGAATACGCAGGGCTTATAAAAAAGACAGCAGACTAAAAACTGTAATGAAATGATAGTTCTGGTATTTCTGCCTCAGGACAATCACATCTGACTGGTGCATCAGCTTAGTTTTTGACATGTTTATCACCTTTGCAATGACTTTCACAGACCATGCACCCTGCAGTAGTGTATAAAATGTGACCTATCGGATGAAGCCATGACTGTCCATCTGCAACCATCAATTTTATGGTGATTGCAAGGTTAGTTTAGTTATTGTACGTTGTATTATCACTGTAATGCTGAACAGATTTGAATGTCATCACACATCACAGTTTTCCTCAGAAGCAGACCTTCTTTTTAATCAACAGGACCCAACAGTATGAAATCTACGACCTATCGGAGCCTTCAACAGATGCATGATACATTGTGTTGGATACAAGTACAAATCACTAGAAAGGGCAAATAAATGTGATAATAGTACCCATTTCCATCTCCCCTCCAGTCGACAGAATTTTACTAGACAGAAATAAAAACCAGCCAGGACTCCACAATGAGCCCCAGAAGTCTAAGTCTGTGCATGAATACCGAGTTAATGAATCTGAGATGTCATTATGGCTGTTCATGCAAAGATTCAGTGTCACTTTGCTTTATAACCTTGGCCTATTAAGAAAAAAAGATAATAATCTGCACTGGAAGTAAGAGTAATAATGTTATGATATTCAACACAGTAAAACCAAGACTGTAATTACAGCACTGTAGCTTTTTGTTGTAAAAAGAAAAGGTGTGAAACGGCAGCATTTCTGCCTTTTTTGCCAAGTACAAGACACTTATCGAAAGATCAAGAAGAAACTTCGACATCTTTTTGCACACTGAATCAATGATCATGTCTAAAAAAGGAATAAAGCACGTTACAAATGCAAAAGCTCAGACTGATTAATGTTGGAAAAGAGAGAAACTTCTGCAGAATCAGGGGGGAAAAAACTTAGTAGCAACTTTATTTGTTGTAAGAGTCAGCAGTAGTGATTTGGTTTCTAAAATGTTCCATCAAGCATAAGATGGTGTGTGTCAAGAGACCCCTGAGGGAAGGTCTGGGTAAATGACAAGTCTGTGAGGTGGGATTTGCAAACACACAGAATTCCTAAGCAGCACAGGACAAGAAGGCGTACGAGCCAAATTGTGCCCACAAGGTCTGTGGGTGCCATCTCATCTGTGCACCTTTAACCGGTGGTATCCATGCGGGCACATCAACACAGAGGCGTGTGTTAATGAAGGCTGACACTGATAATACCAAACACCTGCGCACAGATTCGACACAAACTCTTTTTTCCGACCTACCTCTAGTTGTCGCCTCAGCTCCTTCACGTGGGCGGAGTCCTGAGACAGGTCTTCCCTTTGCGAGGCGTCGGCCAGCACGTTGACAGTCGTCTCCGCCTCCTGGAGCCACTTCAGGAAGGACTCGAGCTCTCGGAGTGACATCTGCAGGCTCTTCAGCTCAGTGTCCAGCTGAGCCTGCCGATCACTCGCCCTGAAAGTCAGTATTGACACGTCAACATGGGCCAACCTGAGCCATTTGTTTCCAAGTAACACAAAACACTGGATTCGCCGATAGCAGAAGCTTCATTCATTAACCCATAAAGACCCAGTGCTACTTTTGTGGCAGTTCCAAAATTATTTTTTCTCTATTTTTAACTTTTCTTAAGTGATTTGTCACCATTTATTCTAATATTATGCTCAGTATTTTGTATTCTTAAGTGAAAATCAGGGATTTTCCTATATTAAACTTACTGATTATGACTGATGTCCACAAAAGCTCAAATTAAAGTTGGGTTTTACTGGTGAATCAATGTTGTAGAAGATGACAGTGTTTCCCTGTTCACTACAGAGCCTCTGAATGTCCAAATGGGTCATATCTGATGACCATGAAAAGATGATAAACTGTATTTTACACCAATTATTTACACGGATTGATAGGGTTAGTGGATCAGCAGGTATTCAACCTTTTATAGCAGTAAATGATTTTGGTCGCCAGTGGATGTTTGTGTCTTTATGTCTTTATTTACCAAGTAATGACCAGAAAACAGCAAAGATTAGACAAAATTCATAATCACTGCATCATAACCGAACAATTTAGTTTTGATCTTCTTTGTCACGTTCAGTGAGTTTTAACAGTAGAGAAATGATACTTGCACTATTGGATCTGCTTAGTGTTAGCTTAGCACTGTAAAGTATGTCTCACTGCTCTGTTGTTTATTCAATTATTCATAATACACGCTGGTCTCAGACTATTGGCTTGTTTGAGATATTTTCCTGTTTAAGTACTTGTTTTTTGTTGTGCGTTAAGCTGATGTTCTTCTGGTTACCTGGTCACCTGCTACAAGCATCACATAGTATTGCTGTGGCAACACAGATAGAACTGTGAGCGACTGGGTTTCATATGCAGCTACTGGTAGAGTTCGTGATTTCAGCATGTTAGCTCTTATGTAACGGTATTCCAGGTAAAAAAACAGAGTGCGCACCTATTGTTGATGCTGTTCCAGGCCATATTGTGTTTATCCGTGACCTCTTTGATCCTCCTGGTGTCGTCAGTGGAATACTCTCTCAGAAGATGATTGGACAGCTCATTGAAGGTCGCTACTATCGCTTGGCCTCGGCCCAGGTCTTGGAGAAAAGCCTGTAAAACAATGAACGTAGCGGCGAAAGGGTCATTGGGACATTGTGGATTGATGGATGTGAATCAAGTGTCATCCCTGCTGGCACTAATCTATTTTTTATATTATGTACGGGCATGCACTGCTGTCTATATATGGCTGTGGTTAGATATCTGCTCTTGGTAAGACAAATTGCTGTGCAGGTATATTAATGACCTGTTCTCCAAACATAACAAAATGCAATTAAACTTTAGGAATTAAAAACCCAAAGAAATGTGTTATTCCTCTGCCTGGCTATCTGACATTGTTGGTTTAACCTCTACTTAATCAAGCAGGTTACATAAGACCCAACTGTTATTCATAAAACAGTATCATTATTTTTAATTTTGTATCAGCAAACAAGTCATTCATGTATGACCTCCCAGCCTTTCATTCTTTAAACAAAAGGTGCACTGCACAGTTTTAAATGGACAATTATTCATCCATAGTGGGCAAAATAAATGAAGTGTGTATCTAGCCTCCTGGATTGTATTACACTCAGTTGCCCTCTAGTGTTCAGCTCCAGTAATGCATTCAGTCGCCTGTGAATTTGCTCCCAAGTCTCACCTCAGTCATCATCTCAAATTAAAATGATGGATGATATGGGTGTATGAATGTTATTAAGGTTCAAAGTGATACTGCAGTGGGTGATTTATTCAGCCTCACCTTGTTCAGACTTATAAACTGTGTAAAGGACCTCTAACACTAACTATAAAGTGAAGTTGTTTGGTCTAAGATTTTTTCTCTCCATTATGGAAGTGAACAAAGTCCCTGGAGTGCCTTCCAGT
Organism: Apogon hyalosoma; assembly: GCA_037367295.1. NCBI lineage: Eukaryota > Metazoa > Chordata > Actinopteri > Kurtiformes > Apogonidae > Apogon > Apogon hyalosoma. Next base: position 29,253,208 of record JAPQRP010000018.1, read on the forward strand.
CGAACATAATGACATGGATACAGAATCAGAGCAAATGACCTCAGGAAGGACAGGCATTAGGAACCCTGGGGACACTGAAACAAAGTTGAAAAGTGAAACTTCTCTAACCTTGTTGACAGCAAGCTGTTTAGTCAGAGGGTCTCTGGACTGTTGGAGCATGTTGTGGAAACGTCCTTCGTTGTTGCCAATAAGGGCCGTCACTTCCTTTCTTTGCTCCTCCCACTGGTTGCTGTGGCCAATCATGTTGTCCAGCTGCTGGAGCCGTGCCTCGACACCGTACTGAGTGCTGTCCCACTGGCTGCGTACCTTCTCCACTAAGAGTGACATTATCATTCAGAATTAGTCTCACATAAAACCAACCCAGTTACAGAAGAAAAACAAACTGTACACATCCAGAAAAAAATCTGATCTTTACTCGTGTCTTTAAAGCAGATACTATATTTCTATCTAATGTCGTCTCACTCATGCATAGGCTGGTAAGTTTTTGTAGTAAATAATCTGGATATGTACATACATTTTTCCGTGATGGATGTGCGAACGTCCACATTAGAGGTCTTGTTTTTGATGTTCTGAGCCAAGGTGAAAATGTCCTCCAGTTGTGGGTGACGCTGCTCCAGGTCATTCTTTGTCACCTACCAGGACAAAACACAAGCAGTAATAACACACCTGAATAAAAGTTTAAAAAAAAAAAACATAATGACAAACCTTTTTAGCAGTCTCCCATTATAGACAAACTGCAATTCTACTTCTAATATAAATATAGGCAAAGTAAATGATTACTTAGTCTATAGAATTTTATTACTTATTACTCATACATTTTTTATTGTTTTTTTGCACTCCTTATACGTGCATATTTTCTTGCACTCTATCCTGTTGCTGCCTTGACCACTGAATTTCCCAGGTCAATAAAGTTTCCTCTGTCTGTCTGTCTAATAATTAATTAATCCACTACTTCCCTCCTGTGTTTCTGACTTCTCACCTGTAGACGTCCCATGGTGGTCCTGATCTCGTCCACGTCCCCCACAGTGACAATGTTCGACTTCAGCATCTGGGTAATGAGCAGAAGCCAGTCTGCCAGTTCAGTGGCCGTCTCGTTCAGGTCGGTGGGTGCCACAGACTCTGGCGTATGTGGGGTTTGGTGGTGGGGGTCCTCGCTCACCAGGCTGGCCATCTGCACGGCGGACGGGACTGCAGACACTGAAGGAGGGCACGGGAGAAAGGCAGGGAACTCAGGGAGAGTAATGTTGACATATAGAGGGTCTTTAAAAGGAAATGATGCAATGAGCATTTAAGATGTTAGAGCGAGAAAGGAGGCGTTGTCAAATGGCCCTCAGAGGATAGTGGCAACACTCTAAATCATGATGAATGAGGCATCGGGGCTTGTTTCAGTGTTACACAACCAGAAATTTGTTGCTCCCCTCTCATTGATTATTTCATCATGCATTTTCATGCGCCATAATAAGTAGCCAATAAGGAATTTGAAACATGTCACCTGTGTACTAATTATCTTTATGCAAATAAATATTTATGTTTGTCCTTTCCCGTGAGTGATTTCTGCGCCTTGTTATGAATATAATACCTCACAGGGGACCTTATTCTTCCTCGCCTTGTCTATGCTCTCGAGACACTGTTTTTTTTTTTTTTTTTTTTTTGTTTGTTTTTTTTTGCTTTTTCAATCATTAATTCTTCAGATATTTTTACCAAGTTGCTGGTGCTGGACGACAAACTGGTGCTGTGTCCACGGAGAGACAGGTGGCTGGAGAGATTCCCTCAATCGTCCATCCAGAGCCTTCCAATCAGATGCCAGCTGCTCTACTTTACTCTATACACACGAATGCATACAAATGATTACTTAGTGCAAAATACTACAGAGGACCAGAAGCGAGTGCATCCAGAGTTTAACACAATAGCCAATGCACAGCGCATCTCAAGTTCATCATTAATTAATGTAATAAAATTGCCCTTAAGCAATACACAGCAATTATAAAGTAAAACCAAGGTGTTTCGTAATTAAATTAAATCACAATGGAAACTGGGACCTTTTCTTGAGGCAACAGCTGCTGCCGTCTCTGCAGTTCTATGGAATGAGCCAACAGGTCCTCCAGGTCCTTCTTTCGGTCTCTCATGGATGCCTCCAGAGCCTGTAATGCGCAAAAACTCATTTTCAATACAAGGTTTTTGTGATACAAGGCGACTGCTGCTACAACCAGTTTAGGCGTTTGAGTTGTGGTGGCACGTTTAGGGTATGGGTCTACCTGTGCGTGGCCGGGGCTCAGGCCCCTCGTGGTGATTGTCTGGTGCGTAACGACGACCCAGTCCGTCAGCCGGTTCATTCTTTCTTGGAACTGGGCGTGACTCTGCAGGTTGGACTCCACCTCCCCCACCTTGTCCAACAACTCATGGGTCACCTACAGGAGAAAAAGGGAGTAGAATTAAATGATTTTATGCAGACATTACACATACAGTAGTGTGTATGTGTTTAGATTTGTTGTTTTAGTAACCAGGGTTCCTACACATTTGAAATTTCAAAATTCCATTCTTTTTCCAGACCCTAATTTCCAGATGACTTGGTAAAAAATTCCAACCAGCCAACCAGTCTTTATATTTGGGATTTATGAGCCGGTCATCAGAGAATTTGCATCTACTCGTTATGAGTTCTGCCAACGATCATACAAGGCATGTTGAATAGCTCACCCAACAACAGTGCGTGGACATCACCTGTCCGTCAAAGCAGCAGAGAAACTTAACGACACCTGGGCGGGACTTAGAATGGGTTGGAGGAGGATAAGAGCAGAAGGCGGGGCATTGAACTTGTCAATCTGCCCAAATGTTTTCTGGGATGTGTAGTTTACTGTATGTGCTCTCACACAAACATTTTAGCTGCACTAGCAAGCGCCTTAAAAAAACACATCCATCCATCTCTTTTTTTTTTTTTTAGATATTCATACTTTTATGTGTTAGAAAATAGAACAGAGGTAACAGTCTTGGAAACAAGAATATTTTTTCCATACATCTGTTTCCATTTTCCATACTTTTCCTTACCTGGAAATTTATAAAATGAAATTCCATACTTTCATAGGAACCCTGAGTAATGTTATAATACCACACATGCCATGCAATTCTCAATTTCTGTATTAAGATACACCCAGGAGTTTCAGCAACCACACCCCCTTTTTTTTCTTTTTTCTTTTTTTTTTACACTAAACATATCTTTAACTATTTTGCCTACACAGTATGAGATTTACTGCATTCATTTTCTTTGTTTGTTTGGGCTACTTTTTGTTATGCGCATTCAAGCCTTACTAAATACTGCCTTTACCCCTTAGAAGCCATTAAGTTCTGATTGTTTGTGAGTTTAATATACTGTGCACATATTTGCTGAATATTTGTGTAGCATATGAAAGAAAAACAACTGATAAATATGTATGTTCATTACAAACCAGCAAAAATAATAAACCTCATGTTGGCCTAAGACATAGTTATGTATATGCATTTTCCTTCTCAACAGGGATAAACCCATTAAAAACAGGCAATTCACTCCTTCCCTGATGCCAGCATACAAGGTTTTCTTTCTGTTTTTTGTGGAGTTTCACAGAGCAGCCAAAAAACAAGGAACAACAGATTCTCCTCAAATGAGGAAAGGCTTTCTCACCTTACTCTTCTGCCAATTTTGCATTTTGCACAATACAAAGAAAACTGTTTGACATTTTGTGACTGTAAAAAAAATATAAATATATATATTCCTGCTCACATTCTCTATAGCTACTAACATCATAACAATCATATGACTGCGCCGGAAAATAGGTTCTACAGTCACAGAAAAAAATTATTAGACCACCCTTGTTTTCTTCAATTTCTTTGAAGAGAACACCTTTTCTTCAAAGGTACTTTCTTCTTCTAAGAAACTACCTTTTCTTCAACTAAAGGTACATTTGTTTGGACAAATATAATGATACCAACAAAAATAGCTCATAGTAGTTTAATTTCAGAGC
>JAPQRP010000018.1:29318412-29328560 GCA_037367295.1 Apogon hyalosoma
TTTATTCATTCCATGTTTTCTTTTCTGTCCGTTTTAGTCACATGATACACACAGGAGTTAGTACTTGATTGCATAACTATTGTTTTTGATGACTATGAATGGTCTAATAATTTTTTCCACAACTGTAATTGTATGAAGCACATCAAGACGATCCTCGATTTCTTGCCACGTTGGCTGTATCATAGCCTCGTCAGTGGTGTCAATGGCATCAGGGCGTTGATGTCCCGTATCCTTGTTCGATACACGATATCTTTAACATAACCCCATAGAAAGAAATCCAGAGGAGTGATAGCTGGTGAACGAGGTGGCCAGGGAATTGGGCTATCCTTTCCAATCCACCAGTGTGTATTTGATTAACAAACCCACCAACATGCAGTCCCCAACGTGGTGGTGTACCATCTTGCTGGAAAATGATGGTTGGCTGAAGGTCATCCAGTTGTGGTGACACATATTCAGCCAAAAGGTTATGGTTTAAATATTTGCAGTAATTAAAAACTTGACCAGTGATTAGGTCCCACAAAGTGATTAAAAACTTTGATAACCACTGAGTACATAGAACAAATCTGATTAACACACCTCGTCCTTTGCTTTTTTAAGTTGTAAAGAGACTTTTTTGGACACTCTGTATTATACCCAGTTTTAACAGTGGTGAATCTACCTTTATATAGTTGCAGAAAAAATTATTAAACCATCAAAAGTAATCAAAAACAGTGGTTATACAATCAAGTACTAACTCCTGTGTGTATCATGTGATTAAAACAGACAGAAAACAAAACATGGAATGAATAAAAGCACTGTTTTTGTCAGTACAATGTTATAGATATTGATGTAAGAACTTAATTTTGGTTGTTATCAAGAAAAACATGGAAAATGGATAGATATCAGCTCTGAAATTAAACTTTTATGAGCTATTTTTATTGTTATCATTATATGTGTCCAAATAAATGTACCTTTAGTTGGACCAGGCATTAAAACAAACAAGAAATTGAAGAAAACAAGGGTGGTCTAATATTTTTTTCCGCAAATGCACATCCTACCTCATGTGTGTGAAACTGCTCCTTGACTTCTTCCACATCATCTGACACCTCATCCTGAATGTGCAGGGCATCCTCAGCCGACAGCAGCCAAGTCAGAACCTCCTCCAGTGTGGTCTGGTAGCTGTCCAGGTCGACCTCCAGCAGGCTGACCTCCATCTCCCCCTCCGCTTCCGTCAAGGTGCTGGGGGTCTCAGGCCGGGGGCTACTTCCTGCTTCCTCCATCTGTACATTCTGAGTAATACAACGCATGAAACATGACGTCAGGGTGACAAATTAAAGGAACACCTTGTTGGAGATGGTCTCATACCCACATCAATAGGGGTATGAAGCGTCACAGTCTGATTCGATGTACATAAAAATGGATGTGAATCATATGCTCTCACCCTCTCAACCTAACTGAAAACCCATGAGAAAGTGCTCTCTATCACCATCACTATCATCAAACACCAAAGCTTTTCTAGTTACTTTAGGAAAGCTGGAGTACAAAAAACACACTATCATTTGTGTTGAATTAGTTTGCTTTTTTTTATGCAACCACAGCAAAAACATCTGCTTTTGCATTTAAAAGATACTCAATAACATAATAGTAAGTCATTAATTCATACTTTTTCCGAATCGCTTAGTTCTTGAGAGGGTTGTGGGAGTTATCCTGACTAAAAATAAATACATATACAGGCATATACAGACAAACAACCATTCACTCACATCCACATGTATTGGCGATTTCTTACGACAGTGGGAGGAAGCTAAAGTATCTCACAGTTCAACCCCCCATATGCTCCCGAGACCCAGTAAGTAAACATTTTCCACATTTTACATTAAATAATTGCCTTAATTGGAAATAGCATGATGCAACAGTTTTTTTCAGATACATTTTTTATTTACATTTTTTTTAAATATATAATGTCCTTTTCAGTGGACTTTTTGTTTTTTTTTAAGTAAAGCTGTGAAACTCTTGTCCGCTACAGAGGACAAAAATGCATTGCTGGGTCTCAGGAGGATATACTGCCCCTATAAACTGTGTACCATGCACCTTGAACAATGCTAGTTTATTCACTGTTGCCGCTTTATTTCATTGTTGCTGCTGCAATGCTATACGCTCAACCACTTTAACTGTTACTGTTGCTGCATACTGTGAAATTTTGTACATATTAAGAATTAATCTTATTATTATTTATTTATTTATGTATTTGCATATTCTATGGCAGTTTTATTCTACCCTACTTACCATTTATATATTCTATTTTATTCTTTATCTTTCTTATGCTACAAACTGAGACCTGGGTAGCTATATTTAACTCTGTCATGTACCACTGACTGAATGATTCTAAAACTGCACGGGTTCCCTCCAGGTACTCAGATTCACACCACACAGTAATTCCACATTCGAAAAATATCACTATTTTCTTACAGCCCTACTTCAGAGGTTTGTAGGATCAGTGTTTCCACTTTTTCAGTGTTTATGTTGATGATTTGCAGTAACTACTATCAAATAATCAGTGATAGTAAGTATTTATCAGATTGTACTGACAGAAACATCACCAAAATGTAACATGAGTACTGTCTCTCAGATTAATCCCATTCATATTGCTCCCATTACAACATTGACAGAAAACTGAGACGCTACAGCTCCGTCAGTGCTAAATGTTTTTTTGAATGAAGCCATGTCTCATCTGCCATTTGTCCGTTACTCTGCTTTTCATTTGTGCACATCAGCTGGCTGGGTCTAAAATAGAACCAGACATCTAGGAGGGGCCTGTGCTGCTGTAGAGTATGCAGGGTGACCTGCCCTGCTTAGTTAAGAAAAAAACACAACTCCAGGCCTATTATGGGATGCTGGGAGGTGCCCGTGTTTGGCAGGTCAGTCCTCATTCTAGAAATAGCACTGACTATCAAAATGTGTCCTGGGTGCACGATGTACAGTGTACAGTGAGATAAACTAAAAGCTGAGGTTGCTACATGTGTATTTGAGTTCCTTCTCCCAGAATGCATTGTAAGAATCTGTTTAGAAGAGAAATGAACAAGAGATAAAGTCTTGGCAGCAGCACTCATGCCAGGCCAAAGACGACTGAAATACTAATGAGTAAGGGGCCGGTACAGTAACAAGTCAAATGGACCTTTGTTTTCCAGCCTGAAACTACACAGTAGTTATATTCGTGTAGAAAAACCAGGAAAAGGTCACCTGCCGAAAATATTCAATGACCTTTAGGACAATTTGGAATAAGTCACAAAATACTGTAAGCTCATTATGTTAGATCTGGAAGTGTGGCAGTGGCAGAGGGAAAAAGGAGGGAAAGAGAGAGAGAGAAAGAGAGAGGGAGCTGCAGTCTTGGTCTATTTATTGACTAGAATGACTGTAAAATAGCTGCGGTCTGGCTCAACAGAACATTTTATTATCACCAGATGATTTGCTCAGCTGAAACCCTGCATTCATCACTTTTGCTGGTGTGATTCTGGAGCATGTAATGTATTGCCTATAGCTCTGCACTTATCAGCTGGGACATTTTCACCTGAAGGATGGTAATACACGTCAGTTACATCTCAAGCTGATACGAGTCGTCAGCATTGAACAGAACAATTATATAAAAACAATGATAATTAAAAATAAAAAAAAAAAAAAGAACAAAACACACACCCTAATATTTTGACGCATGAATTAAGTGGAATCCAAACACAGTGGATAAAACAAAGAGGCTTTATTTCTCCTCCGCTCTCACTACCAGCAGCATTACGCATCACTTCCTATGGGGAGAGGAAGTGTGCCAGGAAAGTAAACCTCTTGTTAGACCAATCTGAGCACTATTTAAAAAGACTTTTCCAGCACTCTTTCCAGGGTGTGTGAAGTATGTGCCCACGGGCAATAAAAAACTTAAGAGGTGGTTTTGGGAGTTTTTGAGTTCAGAGTAAAAAAAAAAAACTCTGTGACTGTTTGCCGTGTGAGTGTATGGGATTCAAGGAAAAGATTGCATAGAATATGAAGACAAAACAACACTACACAGACATTGTTGTGTTTGTGTAGAAGTATATTACGTGTACACTTACAACTGTCAGTAGGAGTGCGTCAGTCATGTTCTAAGTTCACTCACTAGCAGGACATGGATAGCTTTCCTGTTCAAATAACCTTGCCTGACAACTTTCTACAGACACTCCCATGCTCACCAATTTATTCCCTCATTTCCTTCGATCCTTTTACAGCTATGTGCTTCCAGAAGCATGCAGCTCTGTCTGTTGGCTAATGTCAGAGGGGTGAGTCATAGCTCTGCTCCCTATTTGCCTGCGCCTGCTGTGCTTTTCATGAGCAGAGCTGGAGAGAATGGAGGAGATGCTTTTTTTCGTAGCAGGAGTGACACATTTTCTCCAGCAACACACAATTTTGCAACAGGCCTCATGCTCGTAATGGGGTGGGTGGCCTCGAACTGGGTATCACCGAATGTGGACTAAGGAAAATAATATTTTCTACATGTCTGAACCGACAATTCCTGGAAATACAGTTGTGCTTTTTCTTTACATTTGCACCTAAAAGAATACACTGTATTCTTTGAAAAACATAATGCAACCATGGTCTCCCCGTTAGGATTTTTTTAAGTCGCCTGTACCATAGGCACGGCTAATGCTAATGCTTCATCTGTTAAAACAACAACCACACTGCTAACCAGGAAATATTATGTCACCACTGAGTAATGCTGAGCCACTTGTTAATGTTAACACATACAGCTTGTGTATGACAACAGGAAACCTCAGCTACATGTATCATATAAACACACTAATTAGCACTAGCTGACAGACTATATATTTAATGCAAGATTTTTTTTTTTTTTTTTTAAGAGGTCGGCTAACGGGGATCCTCAATAAAGAATAAACTAAATTAAAGCTAGCAGGCCAAGTACTAGTTGGTCTTGGATAAGGACAAACTTCATGAAGCATTTGCATGGTTAACCCTTTATAGGTCACTCAGAAATACTCTGAAATTCAAACTGTGTTATTGGAGGACATAACAAGACATTATTACTTTTGTGAATTTTTTTTTTCATGTATAAAATCAAGGTTAATGAAGACTGTATTTGGTTCCTTACCCCATAAGTGGCATAAAAAAAATCCAAGTATATATAAAAAATACAAGAAAAACATGTAAGGTGAAAGGAACATGTATTTTAGGACATTAGAACATCACTTTTAGAACATTACAAGTGCTGAATCCAGACACCTGTCAACATATACATTTTCACTGTGAACATCATTCCTTACATTAGTACCATTACTTCATGGTACCGAACAACCTAGTTGCACTCACTGTTCATGCAGAGGTGGACCTTACAGACCCTGTAGACCACATTTGACCTGAGATTATTGCCTCACTGTCGTCACTGGAACTGTTGCTGTCATTGTCTTGTAATGCGTGCAGAAATTACCAAAAATAGTCACTTGCCCGATAAAGGGTTAAAGATTTTGACAGTCTTGTTTGTGTGATCTCTGAACCACAAACGGTAAAGCCATTTGTTGGGGTGGGAAATGATCTATACATTAAAGAAAAGTTCTCAAAGTGTGATTCATCATGTTGTCAATACAGCTGTCAATCACACCTGCCTGGAGAGTCAAAGTCCCGCCCCTTCCGGTTGTGCCCCCTAAGACCTTAAAAAGTATTTTGTTCAATGGGGAGAGTCAAGTAATTTTTTAATCCTGTTTGAATTATGCATCATTTACACATGTTTGTCCATTAAAAAGATAATTCTACAAGCTAAGAATATCACAGGTTGCTGTAAAACTGTTGCTCTATCACGCTGTAAAAGTTTCCAAATATAAAAGACTCCACCCTTCAAAGTTGCAGAAGTGACATCATTGTAACTGCTGCCTTCCATGATTTGCACTGACTTGCTGAAGATGTCTCTGCAGCCTCACCATAACCAGACTGTGATGATTTTCACCTCCTTTTCCATTTTTTCACCTCTTTTTCAAACACTGAGGTAAACTGTGCCAAGGCAGCGGCCGCTTTGGTGAGAAACACATTCCACTGAACAGTTTAACATAAAACTAGATGTTTCTTTTCTATCTTTACCATAAATCATGACTTTCTTGGCTTGTAAAATTATATATCTCTCGAAATTGACCGCCATTCATATTTTTTCCTAAGTGAGGTCTCACAGGGACAAACTGAAAGACTTTGGATCTCTATTACTGAAGTGTTAATCAAAGTCCAATTGAAACCAGAACTGACGCTCAGAACATTACGGATTACATCGCCACGCCCCCCCAGTCGCAAATGTCTCACAGCTTCATCTACAGAGCTATATAACCCACCACGTCCTCCGCAGGTGCGTCACGTTACTGTTAGAATTACGTTTGGCGTGCATGACATAGCCCGCGTTGCAAAAATTTAAAGGGGAAGGATCACTCTTACGGATGGGTTGCTTTTACAGATCCCCGATCCAGCTAAAATGTTGATATCAGAGGCGATATCCGATCCTAATATCGGACCAGTACAACCTTATTAGTGCCAACATAACTCCATACTGTGATGTAGAGTAATGTTTACCTGAGTGCTGAGGCCTGGACCTGCTTCCTCAGCCTCCACTTTGTATTTGCGTGGCAGGGTTTCCACTTCTCTGATTGCCTCCATGCTCACATCTTTGGGCAGTACAGCAAACAGCGATGTCACGTACATGATGATGGACTTCTTATCCGGCAACTGCACCGCTACATCTGAAAGGAGGGAGATGTGGAGCAGAAAGATCAGCGGTACAAATTAAGTGCCAGAACTAGGAGGGTATGGGATAAAGGAACATACGGAAAAAAGCAGCATGGTAGATAAAGTGGGATAGTGGTAAGGGGTGACAGGAAGAGATTAGATGGGGAAAGTGAAAGAACCAGGCAGGTTCAGGTCAGGTGTGACTGCCCCCCAGCCATGTCATAACAAGATTCGTCTAAATATACACAACTCAAGCGTGGACGCACAGAGCATCTGCAGGTTCTACACAAAGTGGAAAAACATTTTGTTCAAACACAGCTTCTTATAAATCTCCAGCCAAGGAAAACTTCAAGGTATTTGCTCCATCGTGAGTTTATCCAAGTGCTGGCAAAACATAAAGGGAGGCTTTGTGTACACAGACTGTGTTTTGATATGTGTGAATCTTGGACAGTAAAAAAATACTTCATTCTTATATTTTTTTAGTACTATAAAAGGCTGTTAAAGATAGTGTTTCTGCTGTGACCTCAAAAGCCTTTCCTAAATGATTCCAGTTTGCATAAATATAGTTGAGTACGAACAAGTGCTTAAAATGTACCTTCAGGATCCAGTAGCCTCTCGATAGCCAGCTGGTCTTTGGCTACAGTGAAGGCATGGTCCAGCCTCTCCACAGGGCTCAGTTTGACCACATGATCCCAGCTGAACGCATTTGGTCTGAAGATGCAGAAAATTAGCAATCAGACTAATAACATGATGAAACCAAGGGTTAAGAATACAGTGAAAAAGCTTACGTATATTCAACATTATTGTAGATGCCCCATGTTTCTGCAGGTTTCAAAAAGTTACTAAAGAGCTTTTGAAGATCATTATACAATTCATAATATAGGTCTAATCATCATAGATCTAATTCACATCCATGAAGACAAAAACAAAAGATATGAAATAGTCTTATGCTAAGATTACACTGCTCAATTCAATTTTTTTTTTGTCAAAGTCAGATTTTTTTTGTGCGCTTGTTCACATTATAATTTTCATTTTAAACACTGCTTATGTTGTGCATACTCTTACATCTACTACATATGGGATCCAAGTTTGTGGATCAAATTAAATAATGACACATGTTTGAGCACTCTATGTGGCCTCTACGTAAGACTTTCCCCTCGGCTATGCTGGGGGTGCTGAGGCCGGTTGGGTGTGGAATGTGTGTGTTCAGTGATCCACCTAAACCCTGGCCCAAGTCAAAACCAACACTGGCCTTTCTCACAGACCACAGGCCTGTATGTGTGTGTGTGTCACTGCTATGGACCAGGGGTTACAGAAAAGGGGGGAAACACCCCTTACGCTTCTCTTGCTCTTTTTCTTTCAGACAGACACACACACGCACACACACACACACACACACACACACACACACACACACACACACGCACACACACACACACACACACACACACACACAGAGCGTGTGCAAACAGTGACATGGCAGGCGTAAACAGAACAAGTCAAGCAGTGTACACACACCCTGCAGGCCCTGACCTGTCAGCCTGACCTCCTGCCACTTACACAGCCTGAGTTGCCCACTCCCCCCCCACAGACACACACACTGCTACACATTTCTAAGTTACAGGCTTTGGTTACTTGACATTATTTAAAGGTCTTTGTCTGTGCTTTCAGTGATTTACTTTTGGAGTCATAGGGCAGATGTCAAATATGCAAAGTCAACTTGCAGCTGAAGAGTAACTTCACAACATAATATATCAACACACGACATGGATGATGCACTTTCAGTGATGGAGATATTATAGAGATGAAACACAATAAGTTAGAATCTTCTACTCAGTTCAGTCAAATCAGTAAAAGTACAATTGCATACTTCCTGCCCTCTATAATCCATGATCCCATAACAGAATTACCTGAAGTGGTGTAAGATGCCGTTGACAGCCAGGCCGTCAGCCCAGCTGGTGGTAAAGTTCAGCACATTGACTTGTGGGTATGAGCGGGTGCACTGGCGAACCCAGCTCAGTAAGATCTTCTCACTGTTAGTCTGATGCAGGTTGGACATGATGTCCTTCATGATGTCTTTCACCTACGTGCACATGTACATAAGGAAACACACAAACATATATATATATATATATATATATATACAAATAATAATGAATAAACAGGATGAAAAACACAGACATTTGGAGATTTAGTTTCAGTTTGTCTCCAGGAATTCAACCGCTGTGGTTTTACAGCATTACTGCTTTATTGTGGTTGTTAATGAGTTTAAACACTACAGAAAGTGATCATTATTCCGTCTTCTAATTACCAGAGGCCCATGCCAGAAGAACATCAACAGAAGGCCATATTATTTTTCCAGCAGGCTGCATTAGAAATATCCACAAATTTCTGTGTCCACCAAACTGGTCAATCTGGCATTCATCATATCTAAATGTTCTCTTATCACATTAACAGAACTACTTTGTTCATGCCCACTGGGACTGCAACAGATGTTTCAAATGTTAACCAAAGTTCAAAGATTCACTAGTGTAAAACATATCTACAAAAAAAAAACAAAACACGGATAACATATCAGGCGTGACAAACAAAAACTAATACAAATGTTCCATCATCTGTATTTTTCCCCAGTGAATGATGAGTTCACAGAGCAAACATAAATGTGCATATGTGTGGAAAGAAAGGAAACAGCGTGTGCATTATGTGTTTGAGGACATGTGTGCTCACCTGCCAGTGAAGGATTATACTCCAGATGAGGCCTAAGGTTAGCTTATGGTTCCCATCAACTATATCTGTTCCTCCTATGTTTACCAGATCCACCTGAAACACAGAGCAAACAATGTGAGTGATGAAAACATGGGACTGTGGTGTTGAACTGGCTTGTTTTGAACGCAACTCAACTGGAAATCCATCCTAGTTGTAACAAATATAAAGTCTTCTCTATGAAAATGCCTTCTGTTTATAGTAATTAAAATAAAATTAAGATAGTACTAATTGCCAGTCTTAAAGTAACCACCCTGGTCATAATTTTACTTCCTGAGTGAATAAAAATGCCCAAAATCTTAACAAATGTCTACAGTAGCGGTGTCAAACTCATTTTAGTTCAAAGGCCACATACAACCCAATCTGATCTAAAATGGGTCGGATCAGTAAAATAATAGTGTAATAACATGGAAATAATGTCAACATCAAGTTTTTTCTCTTTGTTTTTAGTGGAAAAATAGTATAATTTCATTGTGAAAATGTTTACATTTAGAAACTATCTTTTCACACACACAAACTTAAGAAAAATATGTGAATTTTACGTGAATACTCTGCCTCAGCTTATCATTTACACATGTATATTACAACTAACAGATCACAGTGGATCTACAAATCCATAAAACATTTAGTAACAGGCATCTGGAACTGAAATATACCAAATATAT
>JAPQRP010000018.1:29341503-29382291 GCA_037367295.1 Apogon hyalosoma
ACAAATGTACCTTTAGTTGTACCAGGCATTAAAATGAACAAGAAATTGAAGAAAACAAGGGTGGTCTAATATTTTTTCTGTGACTGTTATGCTATTATTTCACTTGAGATGACATTGGTTTGTATGTGACCCCTGAACTAAAACTAGTTCGACACACTTGACTGTTATTATCTTCAGGGTAGATTTTGCACTGAAGGACCAGATTGGACACTTTGGTGGGCCAGTTTTTGCTGTATGTTTGACACCCCTGAGCTATGGGGTGATACAAGGTTAAAAAAAAAAAAAAAAAAGCCCTTGATAAGGCTACCTGCTATAACTGGGGCCAAATAACTAAAAGCAATCAGCAGTGAATAACCACAGGTGGAATGATTGGACAAGTCTTGACAGAAAAGCAGAGGAAAAGACAGAACAACAGGCAGACCTTATGAAAAAAAAAACTGAAAAAATGAAGAAAATAAAAGTGAAACTGCGCATGTACATGGATGCAGAGTGAAATCATTCAGAAACCAGCTCCAGGTCGAGCATGAGAGGCGGGCAGGTATAGTACATGTTTGCTTTCAACACAATATCAGTTTCTCTCTTTATAAAAAGCTCACCCCCCACCCCCGTCCTTACAGCCTTATCGGCACCCTGTGGAGGGCCTCTGAGGCCCCTGAGGAGCGGGTCCCTGTAGGCTCAGGTCTCCTGGGCTCTGCACCTTACCACCTCCACAGCACAAAGCACCTAATTCATAGACGCTGCTCCCCCTCGATCTGTCTGCTGCTCCTACTCACCACAGCCCAGGAATGTATTAGTGCTGGATGGATCAAAGCAGTGGCACAGCTGTGGGAGTACCAGCAAAATAACAAAAACACCTTCACCGCGGCAAACCATTACACATGTCCTCTTATGTCAGTGCACTTACGACTATTTACATCTGTACACAGGGGCACTCCGCCTATGTATGTAATACATCCCGCTTACACTGACGTTTGTGTGAAGGAAATTAAAATATACACACACCTACACTGTAAACAGATCGTTGAATGAGCCGCGGGCCGACGCTCATGTTTGTGTGACCGGCGGGAGGTGTATTATGTGTTGCTTAGCTTTTCAATAACCAGACCTCACCTAAGGCGCTTCACGCTTCACGTTCGGCTTCACTTGAATGCATAAGCTTCATGATGATGAGGGTAGAGAGTGACACTGTTTAGGGGCATGAAAACTGTAGTAGGGAAGGCAAAAACATGACACCACACTGACTCCAGCCAGTCCACATGATGTAATTCCTGTCGACTGAATGTGAATGTATTTATTTTGTCTGGGTCGATGCAGATGACATGATTCACAGGGGTGTAAGAAAATATCAGTTCTGCAGTATATCGCAATATTTCATTTCATGATACTGCATCAATATTAAAAAGTACTGTATTGATATTTTTATGGAATTTATTCAAATGCAGATACGGTGGAGGTTCCTTTTTTGTTTTTTGTTTATATGTTATTTACTATTATTTAACACTGTCTTATTAAATAATGGTTATTTAAAGCATCCTAAAAGCACTTTTTGGGTCTGAGAGAAGCAGATGTTAGTTCCTTTGTTGGGATTGTACAAAAATAATGTTACAATGTTAGTTGTCAACTAATAGAATATGAACATTTGAGCAGGATCTTAAACTGCAATGTTTGTAAAACGTAATTTAAGTTTTAAGTTTTTACAGAGGAAAATTTGGTGACAGCATTAGATCCTGTTCTGATCAAATAGAAATGGGTTTAATATTTGTGCATGTTTCTGGTGTAATTCAATTCTTCCAGGAAATAATTAAAAAAAGTAAAAGAAACAACAAGAAAAATTGCCTTGTTAACAGTATCATGATAGATTGTATCGTGATCCTAGTATTGTGATTTGTGATTTTTGCCAGTACACAACCCTAATAATTCAGCTGGTGATGGGTTAAATGCAGAGGATCAGTTTCAATGTGTATTACATTTCCATATGTAAAATATACGGACAAATAGATTCTTCTTTCAAAGTTTGAAAGACATTTAGACATAAAGAGTTGTACAAAACTTCCACAAAATCTCAATACACTAGAAATGCAGAAGTACAATGGAATAAACTGAATAAACATGGTAGGATTAGCAAAATATCTACAGTTCTTCTTTGCGATTAGTCCACTTTTACCCTATTTTGCACAGTTATTTATATCAAGGGACAGGCTAACACTGGTTAAAATAAACAAGTAAATGTATTAAAGTGTTGTAAAATACATATTAGAGATATTTTTAACTCTACTTGAGTCTTTTCTTTTGTTGCTACTCTCCAGTACACCAAATATTTGCCATCTCATCAATAAATAAGAGCAAAAAATAGAGGGAAAAAATGTGTTTTTAATGCCTAAACGATCTGCTTTGAGTTGGTGATGGGAAAAAAATGTCATTATTTGCCATCAAAACATGCTAAATGTCTACAGCTCTGGTTTGCTTTTAGTCCACCTTAACCTTATTTTGCACAAGTAGTTATATCAAGAGCAAACAATGGTAAAATAAACAAGTAAATTTACTCATGCATTGTAATTAAGTAGATACTAGAGATATATTTACTTTACTATTTTTTTCCTACTCTCCATTTCTACTTAACATCACCAAATAAAGACATACTACTAGGCGACTACTTTTTACTATTAGCTTTAGTTACTAGTTACTGCTCAAATTAAGATTCTTCACACAAAACATTTAAAACATTTATAAAATATGCAGTTTTGTTATAAATTAGACTAACCCACAGCTAGTCAATTAACAGAAAATTGGTAACTACTCATTATTTAGAGGTTTGTAACAGCGACTACTTTTATCATTTTTACAATAAATTCAATACTCAATCAGTTCATGGAGAAAATAATCAGGTGATTAACCCATAATGAAAATATAACTAATTAAACATGGATACAAAACAGATCAAAATGAGCTCAGCCAACAGTAGAATAATGCTTTTTTCCCCCAACAATGTTTTTATCTATTTCTAAACATAACAATACCTGTATATGACCAAGACAGAACAAGACAACAAGTAAGTAAAAAAAACAAAGGGATAAAATAGAATAATAATGTAAAAAATACAGAAAATAAAGTACCAAGGGGGGAATAAGTATACACAAAGCCCACTGTACACTGCTCACATTCACAAGTATGCACAACACATAAATTAGAAAGTAGTCATTCAACACCAAACAGTAAACATTTTTCCTAAATGAACTGCAGAGGGCCACTTATGGGTCATCCCCAGATGTTTCGCACCAAAAAAATAATGCTTTTACATCAAAACGAGTAATAATTATCTGATGATATATATAATTAAGTATTTTTTCTGCATTGAGTACTTTCATTTATAATACCTGAAGTGATGTTTTGTGACAAACTTACATACTTTTATTTAAGTAACTTGCATAACTCAAGTATTTTCAACTGTAACTGCACTTTCCATCTGCTGTTACAGCTTTAGCTCATGTAAAGGATCTGAATATTTTTCTCCATCTGGAACTTAATTTGATTTCAGTTCAAGATTTTCCATCAACCGCAGTTTATTTTGGTTTACTAAAAGGCCTGGTGTATATTTCTAACTGAGGCACTAAAAAAAGAAATCACCGAATTCCTTTAACAGGAACGACGATTATTAAAGAGGAAGTCAATTGCGTGCAGTCTCTTTTTTTTTTTTTTTTTCCCCCGCAAAGAATCAAAATGAAAACATTGCTCTTTCAGAGCCAGGCCTGACTGATCTGGAAACAGTGGACGGCGCAAACTGGAAAGCAGACTTTGTGGGTCACTTGGTCATATGATAAATATATCCTATCAGCCAAGTAAAGTGGAAACGATTAAACTGTGACACACACTGGTGGAAGCAGAAAGAAGACAAAGGTATTTATGTCCAGATGGTGCAGAGTCATGTACAGTGCATTTGAGACAGGGATTTCACTTCCTCAAAAACCAAACAGGAAGTTGTGATTACATCAGGAAGAGTAATCCCACCGGTGTCTTCTCACAGCTCAGTGAGCATACAAAGCTTCCATATATAAGTATACACACCACTACGTGAAGATTACAGTGTTGTACCAAGGGACAAATTATCTTATTTTTTCAATAAATGAGTGTACCACAACCTCCAACATGTTCATATCGCATTGGGAGGCCCTTTTAGGATGATCGTGTCTCTGGCGCCACATTTTTACATTCAAATTACCGTAACTCCTGAAGTGTTTGCACTATTGACAAAATTCAAACGACATCTGAAAGCTGAGATTGGGAGCTTTTGACTGCTATTGCTATATTATGGTAGAGGCCTGCATTGGCTGAGGGGGAGGGGTGGAAGTGGGCGGAGCAGAGAGCAGCAGAGTGCAGTTGGTGAAAGATGGAAGATTTTTATTACTTTTTAGCAACATTTTAGCGAGGAAATGCCTAGAAATAATAAAAAATAAGAAGCAGTAACATGGACACAGAATGGTCTAGACCAGGGGTTCTCAAAGTTTTTCACACCAAAGACCACTTTATCATTAAAAAAAAAAAAAAAAAATCACAGACCACCGAATCACCCGGCCAGTTTCCCACTCTTTAAACAGCCTATATTACAATATTATTAGATTTTGTATATTACACATTAAGTCTGCAGTATATTACAAATAGTGCTAACAGCTCAATGCTAACAGAATGTCTTTGCACCTTGTTGCCAACATTGGTCATCGTTTCTTCCATTGTCATATTTTACAGCTGTTCAAGTCACTCTTTGCTTCGTTTCACTCTTTGTTTCTGATTAGTTCGCCATTCTACTTCATTTCCACCACAATTCACAAGTCACAAGAGGTCTTTGATATGACAACAGGCAACCTAGGTAACTAAACTGTATAGAGAAGGTGATGCAAAACACAGGTTTGCATAGACATATTCAATAAAAGTCTACTCTTTGGCTTTCTTTAGGCTACATATGATTCGTTTTTAATTTAGAAAACAATTATCTGTACTTGTAACTTTGCTTTGGAAAGCAGGTGAGGGTGATCTGAGAAACACTGATATAAATTTGACTTTTTTATGACCACACTTCAAGTATCACTGGTCTAAACAAACAAAAATCTTTAAGCACATGTAAAATAGTTGAAAGTTTATTTCTATAATCTCATAAAGTTTCATTATGCACATTTATAGTTGTTTTTTAATTATAAATATGATTTTTTTTTTTTAAAGGAATCAGTGCTTTTTATTTTTACTACTAAGACACTGTTTTAAGCATTTATTAAATAAAATAATGATAATTAATGGCCAAATATTGAAAGTTAAGTTCTTCCTGAAAAAAGGTCAAAAAATAAATTTTCTGACACTTTTATTGCAAAAACAACGTAAAGAAATCTCGGCGGCCTGCTATAACGGTAGTCCTTAAAGGGTTAAAAAGATGAATGGATTGAATAACACTGTGGCCAATAAATCTGAAAAACAAAAACAAAAAATTCTGACAGAAGTTTATTTGTCAGAAACTTGACCGAGATTTACCAAACTGCCAGGCTGTTCCCGTTCCCCTGACCTGGTGCTGACCAGCATTACATAAGCGAGACTTAACACTGAGCAAAACAAACCGCAAATAATCCCAAGAACATGAAAAAACAGAGGAGAAAAAAAAAAAAAAGCCCTGACACACATGTAACTTGAATCAGCCAGCTGGGAACACAAAGCAGACGCTCATATGAAATATACAGCCCCGGTCTCCTAATATATCTCTCACAGGTGGAGAGAGGCTGTGACCACACAGTAGGGACAAGTGGGAAATGGGGGGAGGCACTGAGGTGAAAAGCAAACAAACCATGAGGGTTACCACGGCGACATCACACTGTAAACATCAGAGCTCAGCGCTTAGACAAACATCGATATTTACAAAGTTTAGCCGCACTACTGAGCACCCACTACCTTCTGCCAACTTGTACTTAGCAGCTAAAATGTAACTTTTGCTCGAAATTCTCCTGATCCTTGTTTTGAGACTTTTAAATGCATACCTGTCAGCTGAATCAGTCATTTATTCATGTGTTTGTTTGTGAAATGAGCAAAACTGTTTCATACTGGGCATAAATGTAAAACAAAACCTGTTTGTTGAAATATTGTTTCTCCAGTCATCAGTAGTTTGGTATTTTATTGACTTTCTTCACAAATAATGCTCATTGTCACTTGTCGCAGTTTATTGATATGACACGTGTTGTATAGTTTTAGTCAAACAAACCAAGAAAAAAATAAGATTGCAGTTTCTGGTCAGCTATACTAGTATCCCATATTTTGAGACATATTTTAAGACTAATGCTCGTTGAATAAAGCCTTTTTGTGATTCTTATTTATGATACAGTGCTGTGCTAAAGTCTTTGACCACACATATTTGATCCCACATATTTATTTCTCATTCTCTGTTCTTCAGATATAACAAGAAAATACAAGAAATGTGTGCAATGCTTTAAAAGGCACACAAAAACTGAACTAAATAGGTTCTGAAGATTAAAGTAATTATTTAGTGTGACCCCATGATAACAAGCAGCACAACATCTGTCACGTGTTGAATGAAACCTGGTGCAAAACATCAGAAAATTCATGCAGTAAATCTTATATTGTCTGAAAAAAAAGGGTTAAGCGTAAAGAGAGGTCACACTAAATACTGTCACATTTTTACTGTTGTACATACTTCACATATATCCAGATCTGATCTTAAAACAGACAGCGACAAGTGCCTATGTGTGGTCATTAGAACTTAAAATCAACAAACCTAATGTTGGCGCAGGACTTCCACACATGGTGAATAGTTTTGATAAATAAAACTACTCGAGTCATGTTTTGTCTTCAACCGGCAATAATGATGTAAAAAAGAAAAGAATCTGGACTGAATTTTGCACCCTAGTTTTTGTGACGGTTACATTTGGACTGAATATCAGATGAAATAACTAAAAGATCACTCGGTAAATACCAACAAGGGAGTGTGTTTGCGAGCTGTCACCGAAAGAAAAGAAGTGTGTTTTTGTGAGATGCTTGCTTTTGTCGGCTCACTGGCGACGACACACTGACTGGACGGTGTCTTAGCTATGAAACAACTCAGCCGGTGCTTGTTAAAAGTTTTCCCAGGGTGAACTTCACCTTGATGGCCGGTCTGGAAGAGGCTCTGCAGTTGTCTGTCTTGTCATTCAGCAAAGGAAAGCACCACCCACAGCCCACTGCAGGCCACTTACAACTACACAACCCCCACCAACACCACTACACTGATGACGGAGCATCAAAGGCAGCCATTATCCTCTAGTTAAAGTCACATCTCTTTCCTTCATATACGGGGATATTCAATAAATTTAATTCAATCAGAAGCATTTGTTTCACTTTGGAGGTTGCGAGGAATGCATAGAATTCCTATAATTTCCCAGGCATTCCTCCCTCCTCCCTCCAGCGGTCACTTGTCTAAGCTTGTCCCAGCCGGCACAGCCTTGTTGACACTCTTCGCTCGACAAGATCTGGGAATTTGTTAGGAAAACACTCCAAACGTCCAGAGAGATTAGCCCACATCCCCACTTAGCAGCATGAAAAACACCCCTATGGTGCACATACTGTAGGTGTGTGTATTACTGTAATTAGCGGAGAAGAAAACAGTGAGGGGTAATGAAAGTAGTAACGTCAGAGCGAGGCTGATGGACAGTGTGCAGCGACTCAGCTCAGGTCACTCTGCAAACCTGACGTGACACAAGTTAACTTTAAATCACCGCTGCCGCTTGTAAATGAGACGAGTTAAAAGCAAGAACATCAAAGTGGAAAGTTAGGGGGGAAAAAAAAAAGTTTCCCCAGTTTCACATCTTCCAGAGCAGCTCCTCATAAAATCATTTTTTGGTATCACCTGCATGTTCTGGTACTATACACTTCCTTGTAGACAACATCTCTCTGTAGAAACACAGTTTTATATCCACAACAAGTTCCCTATTTATCTAAAGACTGCAAAAAAAGAGCATAAAACATATAGAGTTTAAAAAAGAAGACTAAAACTAGCAGTAAAAAACATTTAAGTGTCGTAAAAATAAAAAAAAAAAACATCTTAAAAAACACAATCATGAAGTATTAATATACAAAACATATGAAGTATTTAATAACTTTTCAGACTATGAAACCCTTAAATCATAGTAAATGTCATGTTTCATTAAATTGTGGGTAACTCATTTATCAGACAGGGGTAGTTGTTTACCTGCTCACAAGGGCTACAGGAAGTAGGTAAAACTAGTAAAGCAGGTAAACAAACAACTACCCCTGCCTGATAAATGAGTTACCCACAATAGTTATATTTGGAAGACTGTATTAATCTTTACTAGATGTTCCATCCACCTTCAGCCACTTTGAATCCATTCACCACTAAATACTGAACTCAAATCAGCATCATCAATCTAGAGCTACACAAAACATTTTTTTTTCCTCAATGTTATGAACGATTCACAATTTCAGCCCCTTGTTTCCTAACAAAACATGATACAGAAATACCTCTAAATGCTACACACAACTGGAGAAAAACATTCGTAATAAACTTTAACAACAAAAACGCAGAAAGTCAGGTCTGCCGGGAAATAATATCAGTACAATTTATTTATTTTTTCACAATTTTCACCAAGCAAAACCTTATCAAATTAATATATCGCAAGAGACGTCAATAAAAATATGTCTAAAGTGAACAACGTAACCAAAAGAGTAAAAAATAGAAACTTGTCATGTTTCTTAACTGTAAGAACGAAGAGAATGCACGACTGATTTCCATCTACTTTACTGCTCCACCTGTGGCACCTATCAAGCCACCTGTCAATCATTCCTACCTCTGAGTTTCAGTCCAAACTCTGCCATCTTTCAATCAAATCTGCTTCAACGCTGCAAGTCGTGGAAACAGTAAAAGCACAAAGAGCAGCAGAGAATAGTCCAAGAGTATGAGCAGCGAGAGCAGAAGTTGACATTCCTGCGTCCTCCTCTCTCCTCTGCCTCTGTGGCTCCTTGACCAGAGCGGGAGGAAAAGATCAGAAGAATGCAGCAGCAGAGAGAGGGGAGGGAAAGAGGGACAGTGCCAGTGAAAGGGAAAACACAGTGGGTGCAGAGCAGGACGGGACAGGACAGGACAAGGGCGAGACCGGGGCGTGGAGACATAATGCATAGGGGATGAGCAGCGACAAACACTCAAACACTGTTCTGCACCAACCCAGCGTGCAACGGGACAGAATGCAAGGAACGTCGTAAGATGGAAAAGACGGGCGTATCAGTCAGAGATCAACGCACAAACACAGACATAACACGGGAGAGTAGAGGCGGCGGGGGTGCACCCACTTCCACCCAACTGAAAACTTCTCACAGCCACCTAAATCAAATACTACTCTCTAAATGTCATGTCAGATCCCTTGAATGCAAACAAAACTTTTTCATGTGAGAGGTTTTTTTTTTTTCATTTAACTTGTGGCTGTGTCTTTTTGGATTCCCAGACTCTACAGTTCCATCTGTGTTACCATGGTAATGCGATGCTTGTAGCAACATACACGTTCTTTACATCCATCTAACCAGAAGAACATTTAACATCTCAGTAGTGGCTTTTCCATTGGACATCTACACAAAACTACCGATATTTACTAAATGTGGAAAAAACAGAAGTGCGTAATGTCAGTTTTTCCATTAAATCACAAATGCAATGATTTGTTTATCTATTATCGTGAAATGACATGAGAAGTCATTCCATTACCATGGCAACAAACATAAATATCATGTTCATTTACAGATATATTCATTATTATTATACATCACCCCTTTGTTCCACACTAAATTAAGAAATTATTCAGTTTCCTGGTGTCCACACATTTCTTTTAAAACTCTTCTTCTTTTGTTGTAACATCTGTCAACATCTGTTTTTTTTTTTTTTTATTATTCACGCAACTCTAGTTGCGGAAAAAGGTCTTTCCATTGCAGTTTTGCGTGATATACCATTTGAAAAACCATCTCTTGCCAGCTAACTTTTTATCAAAAAACAGAGTTTGGGCGAAATTGTTGTTTTTCTATTAGGTCAATTTTTATGCAAAAGTTGTATTTGCGCAATTTGAGGGTCAGTGGAAAAGCAACTAGTGAAACCAATTGTCAGACAATAGAATAGAGATGTAACGAAATGAAAATTTCATATCATGGTTATGGTGACCAAAATTATCACGGTTACCATTATTATTGCAGTATTGTTGAAATGTGCTCAAAATGTTCAAAAAGTACTTATACACACTGAAATTATTTAACCAAGTTTTATTTTGAAAATAAATAAATTAAAAAACATGCATGAATGACCGCCAGTTTAAGACTATTATGTAATGTGATACTGTACTGCTGTAATTTTCCTTGGTACAAACAAATATTTATTTTCCATGTGATTTCCCTTTATGATATTTCTATTGTATTCCATTTATATGTGCTTTAATTCATAGGGTCCTATGTCAGAGAATGTTCTGTTTTGTGGAAAAATGAAAATATCTCAATAAAAAGTTCAAAAATAACACGCACAATGTTTCTATTGGCAGAAACATTAAAATATTTAATGTAGTTGTGGGTGGTAGTCACGGAGATGGCTCATCAAATTTGAAGTGTTGCCCCACCCCCACCCCTTCGCTGAGACTTTTCTACATTTTCTACAAACAGGTTGACCATCTTCAATCAGTTTCCCGTAGCATCCTTTAAAAATCCAAAATACATCCAGACTTCCCATATTTTCACCATGTTTTCAGAGGCCAAACATTGCAAACTGTGCAGCCTGGACTGCTGCTGCTTCTCCAGGAAATGAGCAGTATCACCGGGACTTTTTCAAAGTGACTTAATTAAACACGGTTTTAATGATAATTAGAATTTGAAACTGTAATACTAACCGTCAGGAATTTCACCACGGTTTATCGTTATACCGGTGTTCGTTACATCCCTACAATAGAACAAAACTCAAACAACAAGCACTTAAAGGAGCAAATACCTAAAACAAGCAGTATACAGTCAGTGTATATGATGAATAATGTATTAAAACAGAACAATGACACAAACTTTGAAGCACAAAGCTAACACTTGGCAGATCCAACAGTGTTTCTCTGCTGCAAAAACTCACTAAAGGAGACTAAAAAGAGCAAAAATAAGGGTTGTGTTAAGTCTTACCTTTGCTGTTTTCTGATCATAACTTGGTTTTATATAAATGAAACATCTCCTGCCAGCTAATCCATTGTTTTGTGTTACATTACAATGATTCTGACCAGGCTTTAACAGGTTAAATGCATTGCGCTTTGTTGTGTTTTTCTTGTTACATGTATATAAATAAATCCTTTAGGTTTATGTTGTTTTCTCTGTTCAAATCCACATGCAAAAAAATAGCTGTTGTAAAATAAAAAGGCTCCTTGATATTAGTCTGTTAAGACCCTGAGTCGGCCTCTTTTTTCATGTGTGTGTGTGTGTGTGGGGGGGGTCTCGTGCACTAGCCCTTTAATGTGCTGCAGACATAAGGACAAATCATGTGTCTCCATCAATCACCTGATCAGCCCCCATAAGACACCCATACGGGTCCATACGATCTCAAATGGTCTGTACCAGTAAAATAAAAACACAGTAATATATAAATAAGGTCAATTCCAAACTTTTCTCTTTGTTTTAGAGTAAAAAAAAGTAAAATTCCATTATGAAAATGTTTAAATCTGCAAATTATTCTTCAAAAAGATGTGAATAACATGAACAACCTGAAATTTCTTAAGAAAAATAAGTGCAATTTTAACAATATTATGCCTTCGCTTATCATTTATACGCGTGCATTACGTCGTACATATCACAGTGGATCTACAAATACACAATACATTTAGTAACAGGCAGAATATTGTTAAAACTGCATTTCTCATAAGACACTTCACCTTGTTCATACTTAATCACATTTTCTGTGAAATGTAAAAATGTTCATGTAATTTTACAAAAACATAAAGAGTTTGGACTTGTCATTATTTATAAGTTACGATAGTATTTTACCAGCCTGGTCCAGTTGAGCTCACATTAGTCTGTATGTGGTCCCTGAAGTAAAACTATTTTAACACCATTGTTGTTAATATCATCAGTGTAATTTTTCATTTCATAAATTTATCCCATGGGCCAGATTGGACCCTTTGGTGGCCCCTTTCTGGCCCACGTGCCATATGTTTGACACCCCTGGACAGTCTAGTGAGGAGTTTCTGTAACATAAACATCATATAAATCAAATATAGTTTTTATCGTGTACGACATTTTACCCCGACACTGAGGAACATTAAAATAAATCTGTTGATGCTTTTAAGTCTCCTTTAAAAATATACTTTTACTCACTGGCTTTTGACAGGGCATGAGAATTGTATGGTCCTCTGACTGTCTTATATTCTAT
The DNA here is from genome assembly GCA_037367295.1 of Apogon hyalosoma. NCBI lineage: Eukaryota > Metazoa > Chordata > Actinopteri > Kurtiformes > Apogonidae > Apogon > Apogon hyalosoma. The sequence continues at coordinate 29,353,907 of JAPQRP010000018.1, forward strand.
ATTTTTATTATACTGTTGACTGTATACTTATGAGCATGTTTTTATTTATTTAATTTTTTTTTATTTATTTTTTTTTACTTTGTTTATGCTAGTTTGTACTCTGTTCAGCACTTTGGAGACTTTGTTGGTAAAATGTGCTCTACAAATAAAAGAGGTATGGTATGGTATGGTATGGTAACAGAGGTGGAGATGAGGCTCCAGGTGATGTTGAATCTTTACTATTTCTGTCCAACAGCCTAGCATGATTATATTCAGATCTTTTATTGAACGAGTATCGTAACTATCATAAACTCCCATCGTCGCTGATATGAATAATTTCGACTTTTGTGATGTTTTTTTTTCCCTCATGTTCCTGGTTTGTACAGGCTTTTAGATGAGCCACTATTCAGTTTTGGTGAACTCACTTCTGGTCTCAGCATTAACCAGCCTATCAGGTCTACAAGAAGACACACTAACTCTAGACGAAGTTCAGTTTGGCACAAAACAATGGTCCTTGATCTGCGCACATGCTAGTTATTTGAAGGTTAACCAGTTGCATCAGAGGCAGCAAGCCACACAGACATGCAGATGTTAAAAGCACATCAATACAGACATCCAATAGTGTCTAAAAGCAACACGAACACACGCAAAGTAAAACACTGTCCTGCACAAATCTGCCTGAAATGAAGTCTGCTAGAGCAAAGAACTCATAGCTTGTGTCTGGATTTACTGCTGTGGGCACAAAAATGAGTCAACTGCTGTGTTGTTTTGATTTTAAGACTAATTGCGGCCTACCAGACCGTGATCTGGATGCGTAGTTTGGTTTTTAGCAGCCCTTTCAAACTATAAAACGAGATGAATTGCCTCATCACTTTTAACAAATAACATTAACAGCTTATTTCCTGTAATGATCACATTCAATCAATGTTAAACTCAACAGATGTACACACAGTTTGTTCTCATCCACTTACCTAAAACGAGACTATTATCTTCTTTCCTTTTCCTCCTAAAGAAGTTACGCTTTCTCCACGACATCCACTTACTCAAATTCATGATGGTTAGTTATGTCTTTACAAAACGAATGAAAGAAATATAAACAACAAACACGGAACAGGAAGAAAGGATGGTGGTGAGGTGAAGTGAAAGAGAGAGAGAGGGAGAGAGAGAGCGGCACAAAAGATAAAGAGGAAGTAAAGAGGTGTGAGAGGTTTTTACGCTGGGAGTGGGCTTATTTGGGGTACTGTGTGTGTGTGTGTGTGTGTGTGTGTGTGTGTGTGTGTGTGTTTTGTTGTGATGTCACACACATGCACACACTCAGCAGGAGGGTGAGAAAAGTGACGGACGAGAAAACTGACTGTTTCAGCGTCAATTAAAAGGTCAGTGACAGGTGGTTTGTATGTGGGGGGCATTTGGGAAACTATTCACAGCTTTAAGTGTTTATTTTGTTAGTTTTTTCAAGGGTTTTGACTTGGTTTAACTCATAAAGACCCAAACATCCACTGGTGACCCACATCATCGACTGATCTAAAATGTTTAATACCTGCTGATCCACTAATCCTATCGATACATGTAAATAATTGGTGTAAAATGCAGTTTGTCATCTTTTTATGATCATTAGATTTGACCCACATTTGAGGCTCCGTAGTTACCGTGGAAACACCGTCATCTTCTACAACACTGATTCCCCAGTAAAACTCATGGAGTTTGATAAATGACTGGTTGTAGACATTTGTTTTCATACCCAGTTAATGTTATATTTTGCTGCAAAAGTCACTTTTTCTTTAGTTTTTTCTGTTTTTATATATAACAATTGGATTTTCTCTGAGCTTTTATGAACATCTACATGATCAGTAGATTAAATACAGGAAAATAATGGATTTTTACTGAAAAAATGCAAAATTACAGAATGTAATAGTATAATGCAAGGTGATTCACAAGTAAAACCTATGGAGTTTGATCAATGACCGTGGATGAAGACACTTGTTTTTAAGTTCAAAAATTAAAAATTTCTTCAGTTTTCTCTATTTTGATGTAATAATCTTTGAATTTAATCTGACTTTTCATGTGGATCTAAATTAACCCATAAGGACCCAGGGTTACTTTTCCTGCAGTTCCCAAATGAATAACCTTACATCAGTGATTTAGCACAATGTATTATAATATTATCCTCTGAATTTTACGTGTCTTCAATAAAAATCTGGTATTTTCTATATTTACTTCACTAATCATGTAGATGTTCACAAAAGTTCAGATTAAAGTTAATTGTCATAATATCAGAAACAGAGAAAAATAAAGAAAATGTGACTTTTTCAACAAAATGTATCATTAACTGAACATAAACCAAGTGTCTCCATCCACTGCCACTGATCAAACTCCATGGGTTTTACTGGTGAATCAATGTTGTAGAAGATGACGGTGTTTCCACATTCCTCTACAGAGTCTCTGAACGTCTGAATGGGTCATATCTGATGACCATGAAAAGATAAGAAACTGCATTTTACACCAATTGTTTATATGGATTGATAGGTTTAATGGATCAGAAGTTATTAAACATTTTATATTGGTAGGTGATTTTGGATGCCAGTTGTTGTATGGGTCTTTATGGGTTAAGTTAAAAAAAAAATGTGTGATTTACAGTAAAACGTACAAAATACAGAGGATAATATTGTAACAAATGGTGATAAATCACTTAAGTAAAGGTTAAACAGAGAGAAAAATGATGTTAAGGTAAAAGGTGAGAGAATATATTGTGTAAAAAGACAGAAAGACGTGAATGTGTGTGATCCACATTTGCTGCAGAAGAAGCCAATTCTGCCCTAAAAAACATATACAGACTCGAACAACAGCACGGTGGAACATGGGAACACAGTCCATTTGTTCATTGACATATCCAATCAATGACGGCCAATTGAATAAACAATTACATACTCTCACACACACATACACACACACACACACACACACACACACACACACACACACAGAGAAGGGAAAGAGAGAGAAAGTTAATTTTCCTGTGTTTTGTTTCCCCTTTTCCTTTCCTTCGCATAAAGGAAGTAGAGGAGGAATACCCTCCCGGCCCACCCGAGATCAACATCCAACGTCTGAGTGAATGAAGCTTCCTGTCGTGGACGGCTGCAGCAGCTGCTCTAGTTACAACTCGGAGGAATGAACTGGGCTGGGTGACGCTGGGTGAGGCCGGTCTTGGCGATGGCTGAAGGAATCACAGACCAGAAGGGACTTTCCACAGAACCGCATCAGTCATGAGTCCGGAGACAGGCGTCCCCCTCTATCATTTCATACTCATGCACTCATACCCAGAGAGCATCCATCACCGAGCTGCATGAATGAAACTGTGCAAGTGCATATACACCAGGATAAAGCTGTGTGTGTGTGTGTGTGTGTGTGTGTGTGTGTGTGTGTGTGTGTGTCAGACATAAATACACACGTCTGGCCCGGATATGGTCCCGTCTTCAAATCCAACTCTCTAGTCTAACCCATCATTAAAAAGAAAATATTTTATTAATATCTTCAGCAAACTTACATATACTAATCCATCAAGCTGATCTCAGTGCTGACAAGTATAAATCACCACAATATGAAGACACCTATTTTAAAAGATGGTGAATAAGACGCATCATTTTTAACCCATAAAGACCCAGTACCCAAATGAATTTTTCTGTTTTTAACCTTTCTTAAGTGATTTATCACCATTTATTAAAATATTATTCTCTGTATTTTGTATTTTTAATTAGAAATCATGTATTTTAGACTCAGACTCTGCTTTATTGTCATTCGATCACAGATATGATCAGAACAAAACACAGTTTCCCAGGTCTCAGTGTGCAGCATAAATGAATAGGACAAAAAAAAAATAGATAACAATAGGTAAAACTAGATAAAAAAAAAATAGGTAAGTGCAACAGAATAGAATATGAATAACTATAAAACCCACGACAGTACCTCAGAATGTGGGCAATATTGCACAATATGCATTAGCAGTGTGCTTCAAGTGGTGGTGTATATACAGCAGCAACATGAGCAAGATAAAGTGGTAGATATATATATATATATATATATATGTGTTTTCTTTTCTGTCTGTTTTAGTCACATGATACACACGGGAGCTACTATTTGATTGCATAACCATTGTTTTTGATGACTTTTGATGGCCTAATAATTTTTTACGCAACTATGTGGTTACTACATATAATTCAAATATCATGTAGATATTCATGAAAACTCAGGTTATATCAAAACAGAGAAAACTGAAGAAAAACGGACTTTTTCAGCAAATACATCAATAACTGAATGTAAAAACAAATGTCTCTGACTGCTGTCATTTGTCAAATACATGGGTTTTACTGGTGAATCAACGTTGTGGAAAATGACAGTCTCTATGTCCACTAAAATTGTCCAAATGGGTCATATCTGATGACCACGACAAGCTGAAAAACTGCATTTTACCTGAATTATTTACATGTATTAATAGGATTAGTGGATCAACAGCTTTTAAACATTGTAGATCAGCAGATGCTTTTGGTCGCCAGTGGCTGTTTGGGTCTTTAAGGGTTAATTTTGCCCACGGTTGACCTGTCAGATGAAACCTCCGCTAGCTATCCACCACCCTCAGATTAATCACCTTGGTGGCGACTGCGATGTCAGCTAGTACAATGAGGAAGGAGACAAAAAAGGAAAATGTCTTTGTCTGCTATGTGGGATTCTTTTACAGAAGATACAAATACAGTGCACTGTGTAAAATAAGTCAAATGGTTGTGGTTAGCAGACCTGGATAAGTGCATGTCATACTGTAATCGCAATATCGACACATTGTAGATGTTCTGCATGTTGTTCAGGTCTAATATGGAACTGGGTCTCTGCTCTGGTTTGCTAGAAAAATGCACACATCCACTTCTAATGGACTCACTTTCCGGCTATAAACAGTGGCACAGACCAGACGAGGCATGAAGGAAAATTCGCAAAAATAAAACAATCCATGCATAATACTCTTAATTGTACCCAAACATCTATAACACACAATGTCAAAATACTGAGATGGAACAATAATGTGGATTAATATATGTTTAATAACTTAAAAACAGCCACAAATATTTGATCCATGTCATTCAGATTTCCATTTAAAGGTATTAATGTTGTAAGTTAAAGCACGTAAAAGCAATGCAATTAAGACTAAAAACATTCAGCTATGTCGCCTATTTTATCAAAATTTCAAGTATAAATTTCAAACATTCCCGTTGCGTATTTAAGATGGAATTAAAACATTGAAGAAAAACTGAAGTCGTGAGGTGGTACAGCTGCTCTAGATAGGAAAAAATGATGTGTATGTAATGCATTTAAATACATCTCCTGACATTTAGCTTCATTAAATGCTTTTTAAGAGGTTTTTTTCAGAGTTATTTACATATTCCCACTGTTTGGAAGCAACTGAGTCACTTGTACATATACAGTAATGGAAAAAAGTTTTCCAACAACCTTAAAATGCTACAGAAGCTCAAATATTATCATGAAATATTTGCGGAAAACTACTTTTTTGTGTTTCCAAAGGTGTGGCTGCATCAGACAGATGCAAACAAATGCAAATTATTTTTAGTTTATTGTTAACCAGAAAAAAATAACAAAAGTAAATTCTTGACAGTTTCAACATGTCATGCTCTGGATGTGTTTCATTATTTTGCCGAAACATCCAGTTTTGGCCTCGATGAAATTGAGCATGTGCAGAAGGGAACAGGTGGGTTCGGAGGATGGAACAATACTTGGCAGAGTTCAATGACTCAGCCGTGATTCTTAATGCAATATATCACAAATGCATGGGATGTCCAAAAACATTTTTTTCCCCCGCCACCGTACATGCATGGTTAACTTATTTCAGAAAATGACTCATCCTTTCCGAGAGATTAACCTGCCTCTCCTCTTCCTCCCTCCATCTTTTTTTTCTGCATTTAGTCCAAATAAAACTGGAAGACGCCAAACAATGTTCATGTTTAAAGGAAACAGTGATCATGTCAGTGGTCTCGTTTACATCCAAGAGAGGGGGATGGAAAACGCACTTACCCATAATGCCGCAGACCTCTGCCCAGAGCCTTGGAAAGAGCATATTCCCATGTCAAAGCATATAAACTGCTTTAGAGGCTTGAGGTGAAAGCACTGTATCTCCAGTTTAAGTTCAACAAGGTGGGCACAGGTGTCAAACATACAGCCCATGGGCGAAAACCAGCCCACCAAAGGGTCTAATCCGGCCCGTGAGGAGTATTTGTGAAATGTAAAAATCACAATGAAGATATTAACATTCAAGGATGTACAGACCAATATGATTTAAAGTAGATCAGACCAGTAAAATACTATCACAATAACCTAGAAATAATGACACCTCCACAGTTTTTTCTTTGTTTTAGTGTAAAAAGTAAAATTACTTGAAGATGTCGACATCTATAAACTATCCTTTACAAAAAATGTGAATAACCTGAATAAATATGAACAATCTGAAATGTTTTCAGAAAAATAAGTGCATTTTTATCAATATTCTACCTGTTACTAAATGATTTGTGTATTTTTAGATCCACTGTGATCTATAAATTATATAAACTAAGACATAAAATTATTAAAATTGGACTTATTTTTCTTAAGACATTTCAGGTTGTTCATGTTATTCACATTTTTAAAGGATAGTTTGTAGCTGTGAACATTTTCATTATGTAATTTTTACTTTTTTCAGTGTAATTATTCTATTGGTTCAGCCCACTTCAGATCATACTGGGCTGAATGTGGCCCCCGAACTAAAATGAGTTTGACGCCCCTGTTCTAGTGGCTGAGTTCTTCTCTTTCTCCGTATATATCTATTTTTACAGGCAACATTTCCTATGTACCATAATCAGAATTTCTTTGAAAAGAGAGGTATTACAATCATGATCATATGACCGGCACCATTTATAACAAGCAGCACAGACTTGTAACAATGACCGAAGGACAAAAACTTTTCAGGCATTTCATTAGGGTGTAATCCAATCCCTTGGAGTTATTTACTTAGTAGTGAAATACCACGATAGCTTTAAAGGGTTAATCTGAACTCTTTCTAGGCCTCAGCCTATTTTTTGTTTTAGTAAATCCCGTCATGCGAGAGGTCAGAAGGCAGATTGGGCAACATTGCTTTGTAGCCTTAATGAGGGGGCAGACGGGGGTTGGGGGGGTTAGACTGGTAGGGTTCACATTCAGAGATTCACAAAAAGGTGGAGCCTAGTTTTGTATGTGTTCACCAACCACAGGAACATTCGAGACTGATCATTTTCTGCCATTTCCAGCATGGAGAGGAGTTTAAATGTCATCTGGGCTGGGTGGAGTATCGTTATATTGGACCAATGCACGTACGTTCACGGAGCTAAGACGCAAGAGTCCCACACACAGCCGCACCCAGGGGAGATGTTTTTTGGCCGGTGCTTCCATTCCCAAATTTCCAGCCAGGATTTTGTAGAGCCGGTTTCCTCCCACTTCCCAGAGCGGCCAGATTCAGCAACGAGAAAAGAGACTAACACAAACATACAGACGCTTGTGCGTACTATATTTTACCGTACAGGACACGTCCAGCTGCATTCCCTATGGACAAATTCCCTTTTCATAAAGTCAAAATAGCCTACAGTCATGAGAAATTTTACTGACTGTAGGCCTGCAGAAGACGGTGAAGGTTTCATCAGAGCAAAAAAGAGAAAAAACTGAGGTCATGACACAAGATGAAGTGGTGGTAATGGTGAAAGAGCTTCTGTTTTGATTTGTGTTTCATGATGCACACACAAGCAGATACACAATCATTATTACTAACATGTGTCCCAAAGAAGCAGATTTCACTCCTTTAACTCTTAAAGACCTATAAATATTATCATGGCAACTTCCAAATGAATTTTTCTCTACCGTGACCTTCCCCTAACTCATATATCACCATTTATTATAGTATTTTCTTCTGGCTTTTGTAATTTGCTGTAAATTTTCCTACATTTAACATAGTGATAAATTAGATGTCAACAAAAGCTCAGAGTAAAATCGCAGCTTATTATGTAAAAACAGAGAAAAATTAAGAAAAAGTGACTTTTTCAATAAAATTTATCATTAACTCAATGTCAAAACAAGCATCGACAATCGATGTCATTTGTCAAACTACATGATAGTGTTTACATGTTCACTTAAGAGGCCCTGAACGTCCAAATAACACACATGCGATGCAACTAAAAAGCAGATGAACTGCATTTTAAGGTAATTATTTAAATGTTTTGATAGGATTAGTGGTTCAGACCTTATTAAACATTTTAGATCAGCAGATGCTCTTGTTTGCTGGCAGCTATTTAGGTCTATGTGGGTTGGTTAAGCAACTGTGTTTTGTCCAGTTATTGCTTCACTGGCTATCTAATCTCTTTTTTGTATCTGCACAAACACATCAGCTGGAATATTTCCAAGTATTTGGTCCACCCTAATACAAAATGCCAAGACTCAATTAAAGCTAAATGACATGTAGCTGAGCTTGTAGAGTGACAAATCATTTGAGAAATCTCACCCCGCCCTCCACACCCTCAGTCTGACGATATTCACATTCCTGATCTTTCTTAAGTCGCAGCAACTTTCTCTATTATGTCTATTTATGCCTGTGCGTCAAACCCGAAGGCAAAGAGTAAGCAGTCAGTGTGGAACTAAACAGCGCATATGCTCTCCTTCTGGAGTTGTTATACGTATGGTATGTGTGAACACGCGAGTATGGAAGATGTCTGCGTAAGTCGATTCAGATACTGTTGTCTCTGCATCCTGGTGCAAAGTCCAGACACTGCATGAGTGAGCGCATTTATTCAAGATTAAACAAAAAGAAGCATGGAATTGTCCAGACAATTCACACCTAATGAAGAAGGGTTGATGGGCATGCATCTACTGCATGAATGAATGAATGAATGAATATTTTATTTCCAACATATAAAAAGCACAATACAACCACCAACAAAAGTAAATGCCCAAAGCAAATTAACTACATAAGCCAACTAAGGCAATAAAAATTAATGTATACTATTATACAAAAGAAATACCACAATTTTAGTGTAATTTACACATCTGAAAAGGAATGGGAAGAAGTAAACACTTATTTAATCCCATCCCTTTCTTACAATACCAAACAAAAACTATATCGATCTATATTAATACAACATGTATATATGTCTATATCAATCAACATATATGTGTCTTAATATTGTATTTTATTATGTATATTTGGAGCTTTATGTGTATTTTTTCTATTTTTGTTTTTTAGTATATTGATAATTTCTTCCTTTCACAGTTTTACTTACATTTTTAATCTATATTAATCATGTTTCATTTCATGAGCAAACAGACTCAAGAAAAAAGGGAATATATATGCACTTAACGTGTCTGTTGCAAACTGGGCAACGCGTTAGCTGTAGTGCTAGCAGAATCCCCAACTAACGTATGCTTGTGGTATTTAAAGCTGGAAGTGAAAAGAAAACTCCTTCCTGCAGAGTGTGCTACTTTATGTCAGTCAACTGTTCTGTATTGGGTTTTTTGTCCTCGTATTTCTATCCAAAGGGCCAACGTGCTGTTTAGCATCTTCCATCTTTATGGGTTGGTTCTGCTGCCTGTCGCTACTGGATCAACTGCCCATTTGTTCATGCGCGACGCTAACGCTACTTGGACAAACTGACCCAAATGCATTGCCAGAGACATTCAGAGTCATTCTGAACTGCAGATGAATTAATTACATTAAAATTTTTAATCAGATTAATCATGATGATGGATTTATCTGTGTTAACACATTAATTATGACAGCCCTGGTTTATATACATACGGTATATATAATATATATGTATTCCACTACATATTAGCCAAGCCATCTATACTAGACTCCATCCCACTTTAATATTCACCAGTGTCATCAGAGTTAACATCAACCCTCTTCCAAAAACCTCTTCAGCAAAAGATCCTTGTATGAGACATAATCAGAGACAGCAGCTAGAAAACCATAATTTATGTCACGATTTTGAGTTCCACATGCTACAAACTATAAGAGACATATCATATCTCTGTTATTTTGCTTATAAGGAGGTGTGTCACAGGGTGAAAATAGAACGATGGAGAAGAATAAGGCCAGGTCGGATAACCAGAGTGTGTTTCTGAGAAGGTTCTTCCACGGCAGGGCTCTCAAGTGACAAACACAGAGGGAAAAAAGGTCAGGTGAGTGTGCGTTTTTGTGTCACGGCTGTTAAACAACAGCCCAAACCCTGTGGATGATATTTGACCTTTCACATTCATCTCTACTCTTGAATGCATAAGAGGAGGGAGGAGAGATATGGAGATACAGCTGTGGGGTTAAAAGCTCAACCAGCCAGATCTTTGTCACTACTTCTTAACATGTGTTTCAAACATCACGTTATTAAAAAGTTACCTTTCACGCCCTCATTCTCCAAATTTCCATTCAACATTCCAAGACATTTACTTTCAAAGACCTTTTTAAAGAAAATTATTCATAAATTTTCAGAGCTTTATAATAATAAAGAGATACTATCAGTCATTGTGGATAACAAAGCCTTTCATTCAGTAATTTTCCATCCTCTGTTAATGCAGTTGCAGCTTCATCAGTAGTGTCATTTTTAAACCAATTTAGAAATATTACTCTACTTGTACAGAAGGGAGGCCTTTAAACTCTCTTGCATTACAATGATTCTTTTAGTTAAGTGACGAAATAACTAACTGACATAAAGTATATTGCCTTATTTTGCTAAGTGTTGGTTTGAAAAGTGACAGTAAAACCATCTGTCATACAATTAGAACTCTACACCCTAAAATATGTTTGTTGTAATAAGCTTGAACCAGTTGAAGGTATGGTGCACATGATCATTTTGGAAGGAAAAATTATGCATTTTGGTGTACATCAGGCTGAATCTGGACCTCAGTGACACCTCCAGTGTTAATACACGACAATAATGAGGACTGACCAGCAAAAGCAGGTGGTTTTTAAGGCATCTCCATGTTTTTTCAGACTTCTCGTGTTTCTCTAGTCCCATCCATGCATCCAATTTCCACACAGAAGGTGCCGCAGACTTCAAATCCATTATTTTAACCCATAAAGACCCAGTGTTACTTTTGTGGAATTTTTTTGCTCTTTCTTTTGGTTTTTTTGAGATTATAGTTGAGGGTTACTACATCAGAAACAGAGAAAACTGAAGAAAAACTGACTTTTTCAGCAAAATCTATCATTAACTGAACATAAACTGTGTGTCCATCCACTGTCACTGATCCAACTCCATGGGTTTTACCGGTGAATCAATGTTGTAGAAGATAATGGTGTCTCCACTGTAACTACGGAGCCCCAAATGGGTCATATCTGATGACTATGAAAAAATGATTAACTGCATTTTACACAAATTATTTACATGTACTGATATGAATAGTGGATCAACAGGTATTAAACAGTTTGGATCAGTAGATAATTTGGTCGGCAGTGGATGTTTGGGTCTTTATGGGTTAAACAGGATTCAACCAAGCACCAAATCAATTCAAGCTTTAAGACTTGTCAAAATCATTATTTCAGACATTTTAAGGCCTTGGAAAGTTGAGTATGATGTTGCCAACGTGTTACTGCTTTAACTCTCTGTCATATTTCCCAGGTGCTGTCTGCTTTTGGCAGTTTCACCCAGCTCTACCCTGCACAATCTTTCCTCTGCTCAACGTTTTTTTCTCTGCCTTCCTGGTCCACTGTGGGCTTACATAACAACTTGACACGCTGGACAACATGAGCCACGCCCCCCCCCCCAACCACACATGCCACTCAACAGGCATGAGTACGCATACATTTGTGAAGGAGACGGGCTGTTTAGCTTGCTGACCTCCATCACAGGAAGCAGAGCGACAGCACACACACCTCTGCCCTCACACACACCAGCTGAAAGAACCGCACTTCAACAACACATAACATCAACATCTCCGCAGATACAGAACAACCAGCGAGAGCTTTCTGCTGACGCCTAATGAAGACAAAAAAGAGAGAATTACGTTTGATACACACCAGTGATGTGAATAAATCCTTCAATCAATCAAACTCACCCCCCCATGGCAGCAGAGATCACATGAACAAGCGCACTAATGGTTTTCTCAAAAGGCTCATTTCAGCTGTGAAAACATCCTTCCACCTGCTCACCACACACACATACGCACACACACTCACCTGCTTCTCAGTCACTTCTCAAAGCCTGCATTTCAGCTCCGTGTACCCGACAAATCTTTCTCTTTCTCGCCATCTATCTTCCTGTCTCAACTTCTGACACCAGACACCTCAGTAAACAAAAGACGGTTTGTTTAGCTGTCCAAGAATCGCTGTTAAGAATAAATCTCTACAGTTTATAAAAGGCTCAGTGCCTAAAAGCATTTTTGTTTTGCAAAGCCATTAAGTGTGTGAAGATGGAAATAAGAGCATGTACACAAGTGTCTGCTGGGTGAGGATGGACAAATGTATATCGCATATGTTCTGGAGGGGAATAAAGTTTTTGGAAGCTTCTCAATCTCTATAGCTCAGTCACTCTAAATCATAAAAGTGACCACCTTATTTTAGCCTTGTGTTTGTGAGCTCAGTGGAACCACGACCCGCAGGTTACATCAACATAAATATGCCCTGCTATATTTCCTCAAATGTTTTTAAGTGTGCAGCTAAGCTACGTGCTAAATTTTCCCCTTAAAAGACATCATTACTTTTGAGGTTGCTAGGTAACCTGAATCTTTGTAAGAAAAGCATTGTGGTCTGGAGACAAGCGTTGTAAATTACAAACTCCATCGGCACAGTGGAATTCCTGGCACGGAACCTGCCAGCTCTCTGAGGCTGGGCGAGCAAGGAAAACTGGCACATGGACTGAATATATCGTAAGCTCCACAAACCTACACACACATACTGATTCGATTCCATGCATTTCAATTCGATTATTTCCAAAATTATTGCAAAGGCTTCAAGAATCTACATCTTTGGGTAGAGTTAGATCAAAAAAACAGATAAATATGCTTCATGTTGAGCTGATCTGGAATGCCAGCTCTCAAGTCATAAATTGCCAGATCACCAACTTGTTTGTCTCACTGTGAGGGTAGTGTCTACAAAAGATTAACCTACTGAGTGGAATGACCTGCTGAGAAAAGGATCACAGGGTGTGGCTCTTTAAACCCATCCCTACATTCTTGTCTTTCTGCATTCTCTCCTGTCATTGGTCACCTTTTCAGTTACTTTCTCTCTCTCCTAGCCAACGTGTTACAATCAACCATCTCCGGTTCTCTTTATGCCTTTGTTGCTTGCTTTGCCTCTGTCTCCCTTCCCTTGCCTCCATGGGAACTGAGGTTAACCATGCACAACAGGATTTCTGGCTCTGTCAGAGTTTCCTTTCTGTGGCTGCTTTTATGCACGTACAACAAAACGTCCTCTCTTTTCAACAATATGATAATCTGTCATTTTCTTGAAAACATACAGATTTAACTCTGTCTACCCACATGATACAGACTCGGCATGCTATGTCCCCCATATGATGCATCACACATCCCAAACAATAGCTGAATGGGTGTCAAAAGTATCAAAAACATACCAGATCTCCACTTGATAATGTCGTTGAACTCCTCATTGGTCCCTCCCTCTGCGATGTCACCATGTGTTGCCATGGTAGCCAATTAATCCAATGTTTTCCTTATTGGGAAATGGTGCGAAACAGAACCAGACACGCAGTGCAAACCCCTCTATCTGCACCTGAAAGTAAACAATAAGTTACTTAGACTGGTTGTAAAATATTTGGTTCTATGTGCTTAATATGACTGGACCCTAGAAGTATCATCTATATTGAACAAATATACGTAACATGATCAGCAAAAACTGATATTGGAACACTGTGATGTCTGTTTAAACACACAGGGGATGAAAAAAATGATCTGTCGAGTGTATTTCAATTCAGTCATTTTATTTATTCCCTTGGGATCATATCAGCTACAAAGACTTTCCAGCATAGTATTAATTAAATCTTATAATGACTGTATACGTTGTCATGTGCTTATGTTATGACAATAATAAAGACACTGTTACTTCCTTATGCGTTTCCCATGCAACTCTCAATGGAGCATGTTAATTGTGTTCAGTTTCCTTTTCCAAGTGTTAAGTTTGACCTTTACACGAACAGGTCATCTGCTGCATGGGTATAATGTTGCACAGATTGTTTTTCTAACAAACTAAGATTTACAATGAGGTGCTCTCTCATTTTGAAAATCACGTCCAGTCCTAAAATAGGTTGCTTTTACCATGAAAGGAGTTTATGAGAGCTTTTTTATCTTGCGGTGTATGGCCAGTTACAGGTCTTTAGTGATGATGCAAGAGCCAAAAATAACAACTAGGAAATGAAGGAAAAGGCAGCCCCATCTATCATGATAGTGGTGGCTTTGCAATTTCAGTTCCACTAAGGGTGTGAGTAGTTTTGAAAACAACACAAACCAAGGAAAAGGGTTCATTTAGTTACTTTTATCTGACTTTGAGGAAGTTTGTGTTGCAGAAGGTATGCTTTCAACAATGCATGTGTGCAAGAGTAGAAAGACTCAGTGCCTTCTGTTTAATCACTTAAAACCTGAGGAGATTAGTGTTCTTTAGGGAAAAAAATGCAAGCTATGATAGAAAACCAGTGGGGACTTGAATTAAACACGACATTGGTTAATATTCTACCTGCAGATTTCACAAGAGCCGGATGACTTTCCATAAAGTGAATGGACATCAGCTTCTAATCTCTGCAACAGCAATGGCTTTTTGCACATTCTTCCCCCATGACTTTTATTTTTAACATCTTATCTGCTGGTAGAAATGGAACACATGACTCCCTACTTCAACATTTATTTTTTTTATTTGTTTATTTAATTGATTCATTGATGACCTGAGACACTTCATGGACCACAAACCCAAAACTCACTCACCTCTGCTGTCACCGAGGGGTCAGGGGACGTGTTCCCTCAAAACAAATCCACAGCAGTCCAGGGAAAAAGGCTACAAAAGCTGAAAATTATAAAGTGCACCGGTTCGGTTGGTTTAAGGCATTTTAGACGAGTTTAAAGCTGCTCCTTCAAGATATAACTTAGAGATCCGTCCGGTCTCCGCAAAAAAAACACCATAAAAAAGACGATTTTTAGTAACGCAAAGCAGGCTAAAATATCAGCGGAAAAAAAAGGCTGTGTCTAGGGAAATGTAGAAATGGTTAATACATTTCACGGGTGAACTCCGCGATTGTGTGGAACCAGGTCCCACAACTTTGTTCCTGTTGCTTACTTGACTTTCTCCTTGCGACTTACACCGATGTTAAAGTGGATGCAGTTAGCCGCGCACACCGGAAATGCTCTACTCTGTCTTTCAAAGTAAAAGCTCATGCGTTTACAGGCTGGAAATAGAACGTTAGAAAGCCGCGTAAAACATACTTTTGAGAATAAATAATATGCCTGCGTTATTAGTGATGAGTAGAGCGACGAATATGCGGTAAAATGTATCGAATTACGGTCATCTTCCACCCCAGTGCCACGCTATTAGCTTTATTTCGAAAGTGCTGACCGGATCCTTTGTTCTTACTCTGTGGTGCTGACAGTGGTCTGGAGGTTTCGCCTCTGGCTGTAAAAGTTTTCCTGACGCGGAGATGGAAACATGGCGCGGTGGTTATCACGTGACCAAAGCAACCAGTGATTCCCCATTGAAACCACTAATAACTAATTTATTTGGTCAAACATGTCTGATCTTTTAGACATGAAGTTGAGTGTCGATCACTGACTTTTATTACATTTGGTCGAAAATCTTTTGTGTAATAAATGTGTAATAGAAACTAGTGGTGGAAAGTACAAGGGCTGCACTTAAGTAAGCTATAATTTTGAGGTTGGTGCTACTGTATACTTTCACTACATTACATTTTCAGGGGGAAATAATGTACTTTCTGTGTTACTTTTAGTACAACTTACTAGTTATTTATGAGATGAAGACGTTCAAGATTAAACAAGTGGTTTCAGTGTTATTTGCTTCCAATTTCTACTAAAAAAGTGGTCCAAATTGAAGCTGTCTATGGATTCTACCAAATAATATTAATCCTCTCTAAGTTTTCATATAGTGTAATTAAAATAAATGTAGGAAATTAAAGATTAGGGAATAAAAAAAAGCCCCAAACATGAAAACAACTGTCAGACCTTAATGTGAACTCCTGAGATTTGTCTGGTATCCCTAGATATAAAGTACTGTAGATCATATCACTTCCATCTCCAAGAGCTACAATATTCACAAACTGTATCACAAAAGTCCTGTCAAACTACCACTTTTACACATATTTTTCCGTGAATACTGTATTTTTGTTTAGCGTTTTTACATTTGTAGCATTTGGTGTTTTTACATTACTGACTCGTTAATGGTTTTACTTAACATCTGAACTTCTTGCACAACTAACAGACTATTTTGGTCAAAAAGTCAGTGCAAGAACACTTTTTAATAATAATTAAATAGCAAAAGTCAATAAAAGTGAATGTATTCAGCATCAGTGCATCAGAAAGTTTCCATTTCTTGTGTTTCTTTTAATTACACTGAATCAGATATGGGGATGAAAAGCACATTTCCAGCACAGAAGGAAAGTGAATAATGGATCAGAGTGGATGGAAAAAGTCTCTTTACTTCAGGGATGAAGAGATGTTGATCTCCCATTGTAGAGCTCCGTCCCTCTCCCTCCCTCTTCTCAGTTGTCACGACTCTTTTGTGGATGCTTCCTCACACAGCTCAAAGAAGCAGCTCAGTTTCACAAATTAGTGCTGTGTTAGGTCTTGAACACCTATCAAGTAACAGCATATTTGTTTGGTGGTGAGGGGACAACCAGAAGTTCTCACCCACAAGTTCAGTGACAAGTTCACACATGTTGGATTCTAAAATATTTTGATTTGCAGGAATGCAGTTGGCAACAGACTTTTACACATTGTGATTAACTGGACATAATAGAAGAACAACATAAAGCCTGTACACAATTGTATTTAGATGTATATTTGCAGGCAGTTTTCTGATGAAAAAAAAAACAATAAACATTTTGTATCTGCAATATTTAATTCATCTTGAAACTTTCGACATATGACTACAGCAAACTCTTAAAATACAAAATAAGAACTAGTGGTGCAATTTTTCTGTGGTAGGTGCAGATGGGTAGGTTGTCCTGACACCAGGGCATCGCCCATGCAGTCAAATTATAGGGATGAGAGGATGCAGGGTGGACAAAATACTGGACTGCACCCTCAACTAGATGAGAAGGTTTAGCGCTCCCTCTGCTGGCGTACTGGTGTAGCTACAACTAAAATACATAACACTACATTACTTTTAACTTTAAAATGTATTGATCTAAGAAATTGGCTGTGCATTTGGACAAGTTTAATATCTCGGGTTACTTAGCATCCCACGTGTTTGGCGTTAGTGGAGATCTGCCATGTGCATGAGAGCTGGTGGAAACGCCTCATCCATGGCTACAAAAAGCGCTTATGTGAACGTGATACATTTAAATTACTGATACATTTCGCAACAACGTTTGCTAGACTTAATCATGTACAATCTAAGAATACTACAACAAAATACTGCTACCAGGAGTGGGGTTCGAACCCACGCGGACATATGTCCATTGGATCTTAAGTCCAACGCCTTAACCACTCGGCCATCCTGGTGTATACACCATGAACGGGCTCCATACGCCTAGAAAAAAGACCTATACTTTGAATAACGCTAACGTGTTTGTTGTCATATTTCAAATTCTACCTTATACTGTAACGCATGTTCATATTAAAAGAGCTGAACTCCACTAATGCCACACATGGTAATGCCATGACTCATGCGGTGTTAGGAGCAGGCGTTACCGACTTCCTTGAAACTACGTTACAGCAGGCTGGGATAAGCATGCTAATGTAAAAGTCCTTTATACGAGGAGATTTAATGCAAACCCACCAGGTAAACAAGTCTATAATCAAAGTAGAAAACGTAGGCTGGCGCTACAAGAGGCATATCACGTGTTATTATTATCTTCCAGACCTCTGCTTTCGCCAAATGCAGCTAGCCGCTAGCTAATTTAACTAACCTGAACTGCGGCTACGCATGTTAGCATGTGCTAACTACTAGCATATATGGTAGAGGTGCAGAGACACGAGAACTTCTTCATTTCAGTCACACATCGTGAAGCTTTAAGCTGTGGTCGACACACACACGGTGACCAAACGATTTAGCAGCACAAGCGAAACACTGAAAACACACAAAGGAACCTCTAACGTCATTTACGAAGTCGTGCGGCAGAAGTTTCCAAATAAAGTCAGCTGAAACTTTAGAGAGCAGAGTCGTGCCTGTTTTAGACGGTATGCCGGTGCCACCCAGCCTGTCCGCACGGTGTGGGTGCTGCATTTTAACTACACATGCGATGTATGAATAGATTTTTGGATGATAATAATAATGTGTGGCCCCTGGTTTACCATTAGACCTGGGGTCTTAACCTCATGGTAGTTCAGGAGCCACTACAGCCCAATCTGGACCAGGCAGGACCAGTAATAACAGTATAATAACCTAGAAATAACGGAAAGTCCAAATACTTCTATTTGTCTTAGCTTCAGTTTTATTTAGTTTTAGTTTAGGTTATTCATATGATATTTGCATTTTTTGTGAAAGGCTTTTGTAAATGTCAACATTTTCACAATGTAATTTTACTTTTGCAGTTTTTCACACTAAATAAATTGTCTATAGGCTTTGTTTTGTTTTGCTTTTTTAAACAAATTTTATGTCTATAGGTTTTTATACTATTAGTTCACTGATCCAGCCACAGATCAAAGTTAGGCTCCATGTGTTCCCTGAACACTCTTGACTGTTAAGTAATATTTGTACCGTGCAAATTCATCCTCTGGGCCAGATTGGACCTTTTGGCAGGCTGGCTGTGGTCCACAGGCCGTAGGTTTGACACCCCTGCTTTAGATGCCATGTCGGTACAGCTCACTTTATCAGCAGGTTGCTTGTCCTTAATTTTAACTTGTCACTTAAAACAAATAAACTTTTGGATAATAATAATCAGAATAATGTGTGACTTACAGTGTACTATTGTTCCAGACTCCCAGGTCCCCAAAGCCCCAGGTTTACCTTTAGAGTATGTGATACCTGGTCTCCAGGGCCTCATAAGTCTGTATACTTGGCAGAGTTCAATGACATAAGAGTGACTCTTAATGCAATATATCATATGTCCAAAACCCTTTTTCCACCACTGTATGTATATGTATGTGTTCCACTTTATTATGCATCCTGTATCCCTCCCTCTTCAGAAGAAAATTGAAGACCTCCATCATCCAAACATGCAGTCATATTTAAGACTAATAATTTCACATCACTCTTTTTTACATCAATCTCATACCACTAACAATATGATAGATTTTCTGCAGAGGCATAATCACATGCAACACAAAATTACCTTATAGGTGACTTTGGTAACTTACCTTTGCATAACTGCAGTCATTTGTTACCACTACAGATTTTTTCAAAGCCACTAACAGGACTCATTTGTTTCTTGCATGACTCTCTCTACCAATGATCAGCCAATGACAACAGTAAATTAATTCTCTTTCATTTATTCCATTAAACAGTATTTGTTTTTAATATCAGAGCACTTGGAACATTTTATAAAAATTAAATTACCATATTTTTACATGTAAACACCGCCTGTTAACCACACTTGCAACGGATCATTTTCTGATTCAAATAACAGAAGGATCTGTATTACTGTGTATCATACAACTCTTAGGTGCAAAAACTGTACATTGTTTTACATATCACTTACAAAAATATGGTTATTTGTAAAAACACTTTTGAGACTTTGTGCTCACAGGTGTTAGGATAAGGTTAATACTTGAACTGAGTGTTGTACATTATACTTCTTTAAGATGTTCGTAGCATTTGACACTAGTAAAAGTTATCAAACATCCAGAAAAGCTAAGAAATTTGGTTGAATTTCCAACATGGTAGGCAGGGACAGCACTGATGAAATGGATTTTTCCTCTTGTACTGTAATGCCTTCTTGATATCAACGTTAATTTTCTCAACATATTCCTGAGTGCCGTGGACATTAGCCTGGATGTTGTTGATCATGAAACCTTGTTCCTCCACCAACATGGCCATTTGCAGGAACAGTTCGTGGACCTCCTTCAGCCTGGCCTCCAGCTCCACCAGCTCCTTGTGTCTGCCTTTAATCTCACAGAGCGCATAGCGAGATGTGCGTCCGCCTGTTGTCTGCAGGCTCTGGGACAGCTCTGCCCATCCTTCACCTCCTTTATCTACCAGCACATCCAGCTGCTCGTCTGTGATTTCAGTCCCTATGATGGAGGCCTGTCTCTGGATTCGCCCTCTGCATGTGCTCCTCTGCAGCTCCTCAGCCTTATTGTAATCACTCATGGTGTCGTGGAAGGCCCGGGTCAATGTGTCGTACTGGACTTTGGCAATACGACAAACAGCAGAGAGTGGGCCTTCGCTCTCCTCCAGCCGCCTGCTTTCATTACCCAGGGCCTGAAGGCGTCTGTACAGAGCCTCCCCACGCTGGTGGATCCCCCTGGCGATGGAGTCAGAGTCCTTTTTGAGCAGAGTGAAGCGGCGCATTGAGGTGCGAAAGCGCTCATTTTGGACTCCCAGACGCTCCACCTCTAAGTGGAGCAAAGAAATCTCCTTGCGTATGGCGTAGGCCTCTTTCAGGATGTTGTCGACGGCTGAGGAGTTCTCAAACACCACCGCCTCTTGAGTGAAAGTCATCTTGTCGATGTCATACTCAGGTCCATAAAACTCAGACTCCAAGTCCTCATGCTCTTCACTAATGGTCTGCAGCCTCTCCAGCATGTCCCGCATTCTGCCTGAGATTGTAAAAATGTATTATTATTATTATTAATTTCAATACACTGCAGCACTTTAATGTACATACAGTCACTGAAAAAATGATTAGACCATCAAGTCATCAAACACAATGGTTATGCAATCCAGTACCAACTCCTGTGTGTATCATGTGACTAAAACAGGCAGAAAAGAAAACATGGAATGAATAAAAGCACTGTTTTTGTCAGTACAATGCCATAGATATTGATGGAAGAACTAAAGTGATTTTAGTTATCAAGAAAACATGGAAAATGGATAGATATCAGCTCTGAAATTCAACTAGGAGCTATTTTTGTTATTATATTTGTCCAAACAAATGTACCTTTAGTTGGACCAGGCATGAAAATGAACACGAAATTGAAGAAAACAAGGGGTGGTCTAATATTTTTTTCTGCGACTGTATACCACCACTGAAGTTTTAACAAAAGTCAGTCATAAGGCAACATTTCATAGTATTCCTTGCAATAGAGAAACAATTGTCCTATCTTTGATATATCTACACAAAATGCACAGTTGTGTAAAAAATATTTAACTGGAAATGGAGTTTATTTTTGGTGTTTCTCTTCCCTCCACATAGTAATATTGTGAATATTGCAGATTCTTCAACAGAAATGCTGTAACATGTGGATCTCTGAGAATAATCACCAGAAATCCACCAAATTTAGCGTTGCGTGTCCATACACTTTTGACGCATGCAGCGACACAAGGAAATCACCAACATATCTGACTATTTTGGAAGTATAGCCTTAAACGAACACTGAATATAGACGGAAGCCGAATTGAGAATTAGAAGTGCCTGTAGTTAAAACAATAAATAAGGACAATAGTCATCACATAATCTAATTTACAACAACTAGCAATGGTTATTCTATGAGAAAAGTTACTTGTTTAACTGTTCAGATAAACTTGTGGCTTCACTAACCCTCACAGACACACTGGTATCAATATTCAACACTTAAAATTACAATAGGGCCCTATTAGTGTAAATGTGTGTATCTTAATAATACATTTATTAAAAAAAAGAAAAAATACATACACTTATATCTTTTTAAAAACATGTATACATATATAAAGATGAGTGCAGAAAGAGAAACAAATCCATGACCTAGAGAATTAAAGATCAGTGCAAAAGCTTGTATATTGGGAAACCACTGTAAAACTAGCAATGATTCAGCTTATTGTCAGGAGGTTTTCTTTTCATTGAACAACAATGAAAGCTTTTACGTGTCAGTGGCATGCTGGAATGTCTTCATTTAAACCAGGAACAAGGAAGGCAAGAAATAGTTTAGTTAACAAAAAAAAAACAAAAAAACAATATATATAGAACCTTTGAAAAGTGCCATGACAAAAGAATGTGTTCCCCTGTTGTCTGTATATTTTTGTACATTCATTTTGAAGGACAGTTACTGCATGAAACTCTAAAAATTACAGAACTTTCGTATTGTTTTTGTCTTTACATATAATGTTAATTTCCTCCTATGTTATTCACTATTCAAAATCCATGAACCCATGTAAGACACTTTTAAAAATCAGTCTTCATGGTAACACTTAGGTCATTATAATAGAAATAAGCTCAGCACTCATAAAGCAGATAAAAACACAGAAAACATTAAGTGTTTCTGCTGCAAAGATCAGCCAAGGAAATGCAACTTACCTGTTTTGATGAGTTGCTACTGTATCAGAGATTCAGTAAACCCGGTCAGTGTGCGTCAGGTGTGGATCCGTGGCATTTGAGAGCATCTTTTACTTCTGTTGAAGGAAGTTCTCTGTCTGTGCTGTTTGTTCGCGTGTCCTGAGGATGCCACCCCCTCCCAGCTGACGGACATGGGCCTCCCACTGCACCACATACTTCCTTGAAAGATTATATGCTTTTTGTTTGCTTTCAAGTCCAACTCATTCAGTAAAATTTCATAGCCACTGCACAAATATTGACTCTCATTTGATGTACATTTGGAATATGTTACTACAAGCTGAAGAGATAAAGTTCTGCGCTACTTAAATACACCAAGCTGCCACGAGTTTGTCTTAATGACACCTGTCTGTGTGGGTGTGTTTAGGAGCCATGAGGCTTAGATCTGAAATGTGCATTACAGTGCTCAGGTTACAAAAATGGAAACAAAAATTTAACTGCATTGTATTCAAGAAGAATGCGGATGTCCATATGTCATCACACTTTTTTTTTTTTTTTTTTTTTACCAGGATTAACATAAAGCAACCAAATGCAATGTGAATGAAAAATTGTGTTTTACAACCAAATAGTGACTTATTAATTTAACACATAGATATTGTGTTGTTTAACCCATAAAGACCCAGCACTACTTTTATGTTCATTCCCAAATTAAATTTTCGCTATATTTAATCTTTCTTAAGTGATTTATCACCATTTAGTTATAATAATATCCTCTGTATTTTGTATTTTATCATTATGAATCAGCTACTTTCCTGTATTTAATTTACTGATCATGAAGATGTTCATAAAAGCTGAGATTAAAGTTGAGGGTTACATATTAAAATCTGAGAAAACGGGACCAAAATGACTTTTTCAGCCAAATTTATCATTAACTGAACATAAAACAAGTGTCTCCATGCACTGTCATCAATCAAACTCCATGGGTTTTCTTGGTGATTCAATGTTGTAGAAGATGACGGTGTTTCCACGTTCACTACGGAGCCTCTGAACGTTCAAACAGGTTATATCTGATGACCATGAAAAGATGACAACTGCATTTTACACCAATTATTTACATGTATTGATAGAATTAGTGGATCAACAGGTATTAAACATTTTAGATCAGTAGATGGTTTTGGTCGGTGATGGATGTTTAGGTCTTTATGGGTTAGTCCTCAAAGACCTAAACAGCATTGACTGCCCTAAAATATTTAATAAGTGCTGGACCTCTTATTGCTTCATGCCTTTGTAAAACACTTTGAGTTACTCTGTGTATGAATAGTGCTATACAAATAAACTTGCCTTGCCTTCAATACATGCAAATAATTCAGGTAAAATGCAGTTTCTCAGTTTTTCATTGTCATCTGGACTATTATTATTATATACTACTATATATGGACTATTTCGACGTTCAAAGGCTCCATAGTGGACGTGAAAACACCGTCATCTTCTACAACATTGATTCACCAGTAAAACCCATGGAGTTGGACACATGATGGATGTAGACACTTATTTCATGTTCAGTTAATTATATATTTTGGTGAAAAATGTAACTTTTTCTTGAGTTTTCTCAGTTTTTATACATTTTACATATAAAAAAACATTTTCACAATAACTTATAATTTTACTCTAAGCTATTTATGAACACCTACACGATCAGTAAATATAGGAAAATACGTGATATTCACTGAAAAAATGCAAACTACAGAGGATAAAATGTTAAAAGTTTGGAATGCAACACAAAACTAGTTCTATGTCTTTATGGGTTAAAAATTACAAAAAGTCTTATTTGCATTATTCATCATGCGAAATCACAGGTTTTTATTTTTACCAAGTCAATGCTCTAAATCATAAGTTTAATTTTGTCATTTCAAAAGATTTTGAAATGTCTCTATAATAAAAACAATAATTTTACTCAAATACATACCTATAAGTGCTAAAATGCTTTTTTTCTCCTTTTTTTTTTTTTTTTTTTTCACATCTAAAATCTTTACTTCTACACATTAATGTGAACATTTCATATTCAGTATCACTAAACCAATACCCATGCTGTATTTTAATTAGGTCATTTATGTAATCCAAGCTTTTCTTTTATCTTTTAAAGGCTTAAAAGTTTGGAATGCAACACAAAACTAGTTCTATGTCTTTAAGGATTAAAAATTAATACATATGGTCTCATTTGCATGATTCATTATAGCAAATCACTGGTTTTTATTTTGCCAAAATCAATGCTCCGATATATTTGATTTTGTCATTTCAAAGGATTTTGAACAGTTTCCATAATAAACAAAAATAACAATTTTACACAAACACATACCTATAAAGTGCTAAAATGCTTTTTTTCCCAACTTTTTTTTTTTTTTTACATTTAAAATCTTTACTTCTATACATTAATTTGTACATTTCATATTCAATGTCAGTAAACCAACACCAATACTGTAGTTTAATTAGGTTATTTATATAATATACATGACACCACAGCAGGCAAGACAAAAACATGCCATTATCAGTCCCATGCAGTCATAAAATACACATCAGCTACATGATCCGTGTGTAATATTATGATTAAAACAAAGGCACGGTGAAACATTTGCAGTTTTATCCATAAGAATTACACTGTACAGCCTCATCTTAGCGACATCTCTGACAGTGTTATTTTACCAGAAGGACTTAGAATAAACAGTGAGAAATAACTTAATGGATGGTTAAATTTCCGTATTGCACCATGTATTATTTAGATACCCACCAGTACAGTTAACTCTCATTAGAAGGACAAATATGTGTCTTGTCTTTCATAGAATTGTCAGTAACCACACTATTTGTTCCATAAATCCCCTCTGATGTAAAAACTTAGCTGGATAAATGAAAAAAAAAAAAAAAAATCCAAATACTACAGTACACATCGTTCATGGGGGACTAACATTTGATGTGAGATGCCTGCTTCAAACGCTTTTGACTCATCAGGTTGCTTCGACACATTAAAAACTGCATACAATCACATACTAAAATGTTCTCTGTGCTGAGGATTGTCCACTTTTATGCTTTGTGATAGTTTAATAAATGTAATCTTTAGTTGTAGCAGGGGAAGCAGCTGCAGAACATCTTCTTAAAAGGGTTGTTCTTGTCGTGACGCTTGGCCGTGCCCAGTTTGACGAGGGCGTCCTGCAAGTGTTCGTCAGTTTTCTGAACGTTGGTTTGGATGGAGGTCAGCATGGGGCCCTGCTCCTCCACCAGCAGGGCAATGTCCAGGAAGATCTCGTGGATGCCTTTGATCCGGTTCTCCAGGTCCAGCAGCTCCTGATGGCGCTTCTCGATCTGGGTCAAAGCCGATCGCGCCGTTTTCCCCTCAGTCGAAATGTTGTCAGCGAAGGTGTTCCACTGACCCGTTTCGATCATCTCCTCCACCTCCTCCCCCGTCACCTCACGCCCTACTATCTCCATCTGCCTCTGGATCTGGGCTTTACAGTTTTCTCGGTGGCTCATCTCAGCTTCATTATAGTCAAACATGGCATCACGGAAACCATTGCTGAGGCAAGCGTACTGGGTTCTGGCGATCCGTGTGATGGCAGAATTTGAGCCGTGTACTTCTTCTAGCTTATGAGCGGTGCCGTCCATGTCCTTCAGACGAGACAACACCCCCTCAGCCCGGGACTTGATGTCAGCACCGATGACGTTGGAGTCCCGTTTGATGGTGCTCATGGTGGTGGTGCCCTGGAGCATGCGGGAGTTCTGCTCACGAAGCCTCTTCACCTCCAGGCGGATGAGCTGGACCTCTCTGTGGATCTCCTGTGACTGGGAGAAGACCTCGGCTAGAACCGGGCTGTTGTCGAACACGATGGCCTCGTGGGGCAGCTCCTCCTCCAAGTCCACATTACTGAACGTGTCGGACACTGTGGACTCGGGGTATTCCATCAGCTCCACGGACCCATTGGACATTTGCTGCAGGTGGCTCAGTCTGTCCCTCATGGTTGCTCTGGAAAATAGGAGGTCAGGATGGTTTCTCCATTGAATTCAGTAAGACAGAATGTTGTTGTTTGTTCATTTGCTTGATTTTTCTTTTGTTTATTTCTTGTAGTTGTTTTTTCTGTCCACTATGTCTTGTTAACTATATCACTAATAATAAATAAATAAACACAGAAAAAGAACATAACGTGCCCGCATTTGAAAACCCTCAGTCTAAGCCAAAGTTTCTGCACATACGGACGGACAGATGGGCAAACGGATGGATGGACAGACAACAAACTGATGACAGTACCCTGTGGCGAGGGCCGAAGGTAAAAAGCTAATGAGTGGAAAAGATACAGTCGCGGAAAAAAATGATTAGACCATTGAAACTCATCAAAAACAATGGTTGTGCAATCCAGTCCTAACTCCTGTGTGTATCATGTGACTAAAACAAGCAGAAAAGAAAACATGGAATGAATAAAAGCACTGTTTTTGTCAGTACAATGACATAGATGTAAGAACTGAAGTGATTTTGGTTATTATCAAGAAAACCATGGAAAATAGATAGATATCAGCTCTGAAATTAAACTACTATGAGCTATTTTTGTTGTTTTCATTATATTTGTCCAAACAAATGTCCCTTTAGTTGGACCAAGCATTAAAATGAATACGGAATTGAAGAAAACAGGTATGGTCTAATATTTGTTCCGTGACTGACTGACTGACTGACAGACAGACCTTTGGACACCCTATGCATTTGTGATCTACTGCATTAAGAACCACTTTTAACCCATAAAGACCCAAACACCCATCACTGACCAAAAGCATCGACTCAATCCATTTAATACCTGTTAATCCACTAACCCTATCAATACATGTAAATAATTCAAGTAAAATACACTTTGTCATCCTGTCATGGTCATCAGATATGACCCATTTGGACGTTCAGAGGCTCCGTAATCAAAGTGGAAACACTGTCATCTTCTACAACATTGAATCGCCGAGGTTGATAAATGACAGTGGTTGTAGATACTTGTTTTTATGTTAAGCTAATGATATATTTTGCTGAAAAAGTCACTTTTTCTATTTTTTCTGATTTCATCTAATAACTTACAATTTACTCTGAGGTTTTATGAAGAGCCGAGAGGAAAATGCCAGATTTTCACTGAAAAATGCGGAGGATAATATTTTAATAAATGGTGGTAAATGGCTTAAGAAAGGTTAAAAGAGAAGAGAAACTCATTTCGAAGTCACCAAAAAAAAATAGTTTTAGGTCTAATTTACTGATCATGTGGATGTTCATAGAAGCCGAGAGTAAATAGGAAGGAAACAACACATTACATGAAAGATTGAGGTCTCCTTTTTTTTTTTATTTTATAAAATGTCTAATTAATGCTACACATAACCTGACCTTAGTGTAATGAACTTCTGCGGAGCATAAAGTGATGAATTTAAGGTGATTATATTGTTGGTGGTATAGAATTAATGTAAGAAACAGAAAGCAAAGAAATTATGATGTAAAACCTTATGCTCATTAAATAAATAAATAAGACTGCATGTTTGATTAATGCATGGGATGATGGATGTCTGCAATTTTCTTCAGAAGAGGGAAAGTTACAGAATATGTTATAAAGTCGAACACTCACATACAATGGTGTAAAAAAGTTTTTGGACACCCCATGCATTTGTGATATATTGCATGAAAATCACTTTTAAGTCACTGTGCCATTCTTGAAATCCAAATGCTTAGTTCTGCACATGCGCTGGAAAAAATTTTAATCTTACCAAGTGTATTTTTCTCATTTCTAGTCAAAATATCTCATCACATTTAAAATAAGACATAATCACCTAAAG
>JAPQRP010000018.1:29398103-29411203 GCA_037367295.1 Apogon hyalosoma
CCATCATCTGACCCATCAGTATGGCTCCTCATTACTTTGATAGCTCATACCTTAGTGTGTTTGATCTAAACATTTCACTACTTCTTCTTTTGTCCACATATTTTCGTGACCTTCAGTTCAACCTCCATCTGACTGGTGATATTCATGCCATCACAGCAGCAAATAACCTGGTGGCAGCAGCTGTCGATGCCAGGATGCTTCATGAGGCAACTCAGTCAGACAAGGTGACCATTTTTATTATGTAACACAGTAATGATTTATTGATAATGATGGAAAATCTATGTTTTAAGACATTAATGGTACTTATTTAGCACAGATTATGTTAATGCATGTACTGCATGTAGCTAAAATCTTGAAATGAATGACATTTTAAAATATAATCATTATTAATTCTCCAAATCACTCAGTCCTGAAGAAGGTCACATTGTGTAGATCGATGTAAACAGGATACACCCCAGATGTGTCAAAATTATTTTTTAAGAAAAGTGGCATTTTTTTAAACAATAAGACAGAGATGCTTTGCTGAGAGGCCACTTTTGTAAAAATGACTGGACACCGGTGGCTAGTTAGTAAATATGCAAAACTGGTCAGATGAAATTAATAAACACTGATGGGCCCATTGTCTTTGTGTTTTTAAAATTAACTTGGGAAAAGATTTGCCACTTGGCATGTACGGCTAATGAATCGGATATTTCACTGTAATTGCATCATAGTTATAAATTTGTTAGTTACATTTCAACCAAAACATCCCAGGGTTAATCAAATTATGTTCACTGTGTAGTGCAAAATGATCAGTGCAGCATCCAGAATATAAACTCACTTGAGTATCCTTGCAGTGAGCAGTGTTTCATGAGTTTTGTGTCATACTTCCATAGGCTCTGTTCAATAGACTGGTCCCATCTGTGAATGGAGTCAGGAAATTTTCCCCCATCCAGATTTCCAGGCTACAGGTAAGTCTAAACTCTACAGAATAACTCATGGAAACAGCAATTACTGGCCAAAAAGGCTTGACGTGTACGCTCAAAGCCAGATTTCTCCACCAGGGGTCCTCATTTAGCATGTCTTGAAACATTGATCTCTGCCTTTGCCTCATCATGTGTCTTCATGCCATATGAGGCCCTGATGTTTTAAATGACATGAGTAATGGAACTTTATGACGTATTAAAGAATGCACATTATGGAAATAGAGGAGGGAGATGACGGAACATAATTCAACTCAGTGTTTGTCTCTTTTGAAACAATCAGGGAACATCTGTATACACATGGAACCAAAGCCAAGAATCTCAAGCAACCATCACTTATTCAAAACATTGACAGAGGAATGGCTAATTTCTTTTTCTCCTCTCTTTTTCCCTTTCATTTCAGCATCTTGGCATCAATAAAACAGAACCCACATCACTTTCACCACAGGAGGTCAGCAGGTTTGTGCGTCTGGACCTTGACCCGTCAAAGATCACCTGGCAGAGAGGTATCACTACAAGTGTAGGAAATTAGTTTCACCTCTTTCTGGCTACATTTTCCATCCAACCTGGCTGACATGATGGAAAATATGAGAGAAATTTAGCATTAATATGATGTTACTGTTTCCCAAGTCAAATAAGAAAGTGTTTTATGTTCCACTTTGTTTTACACTTATATTTCATAGAGAAACATTAATGTTATTTTTTTTTGCAAAACATTAAACCCAATATGATGACTATCACACAAATTTAATTTTCTTGAAAGAAGTTTCGACAAACATCTCGTGGTATAAATGCACTCTCCCATTGTGGCATAAGTATGTCACATGAAGTCTTTAATTAGAAGATGTTTTCCTTTATTAAAGATACTGAATTATAAAAGTATTATTCCCTGCAGAACAGTGGGTTTATCATTTTTCAAAACTGGTCCTGTCAGATCTGGACCTTTTGTTTGGCCACCACTAACATAAAGTGATGCAGTCATCAATCAGGGAGAATAAATATGTGAGTAGTAGGAGTGAATAGCTACCACAGTGGTTGCTGTGTTGGTTTAAAGCTGTCAGGGAGAACAACCAGCTGGGTGCTGCTATGACTGATGGGATATTTACTCCAGTGGCTTCAGAGGGCATTTTTAACAGACCAACCCTGAAGATTAAAAACACATTTTCCAGCTCATGTTATGTGGGTGCGACTGTTAATGAAACATACTGTGTTTTTCACTTTCACTAACAATGAGAGATTAGAATCTTTCTTTTTGGTGTTCTGATAGCTGAGTGGTTGCAGCTCATACCACATGGGCCCAGATGCCCTGAGCAACGAGTCCTGGTTTGACTCCTAGTTAGCTGCAACGCTCACTGCATGTAAATCCCTCACTCCCTTTCCTGATGCCCGTATTTTGTGTCTTTCCATGTCAAGCTGTTAAAAGCACAAGAATTCCATTCAATAATCTAAAGGGGCTTTCACACTGTGGACTGTGGGCTTTCCAGCTTGATCAGAACCAGATTTGCAGGTGTGAAACTGGTTCAAACCTAACAGCCAGTCTTTGGTCCCACCAAAAGAGCTGATCTTGGACTGGTTCAAACTGAACAAATGTTTAGTTCATCAACAGCATGAAAACACTTGATAGTTTGGACTTAAGAATTGCAAGAAATGACATGAGCCCCTTTTTCACGGCAATAACTTTACCGGGAAAAATCATGGGAAGGAATGCTTCTAGGACCCAAAAAAAGAGTTTGTGTAAGGTGCTCTTTGGAAAAAGGGATCCACCGAAATGAACCAGGTGAAAAATTTTCAGTCGACTCCAAACTTTCTCTGAAAAAGTTCCAAGTAGGGGGAGCAGGACTTTTCAGATTCCTCAGAATTCTTGAGGGGCGGGGCTGTGTGCTGAAGAATGCTGACTAGTGGAAAACAGTTACAACTACTTCCATTCACCCACTAAGAACAAGCTTCAATTCATTTGTGTTTTGATCATTTGGAAAATGAAGCAAAAGAGAAACTACAAGAAGAGGACAGACGACGAGGTCCATTTGCTGCATGCGCTCTTCTGAGTGCATTCTCGCTCCTACAAGTGCATTACAATCATTTGTCCATCTGAATACACTCAAAAGAGCCTGGATGTCGTCGAACATATTTGCCAAATAATGTTTAAAATTAATTCAGTGGGACTTTGGGAGTTTTGAGTCTGACAACTGCCAACGACTGAGCCTGATTTTCATAAATTTCCTGGAACTTTGAGGTGTGGTGGAAACGCAAACAACACAGATTAGCAGGATTTTTTTTTTTTTTTTTTCATCCAGGTAAATAAATTCCTGTTCTAAAAGTTGGTGGGAAAGGGCCTAAGGCTGTCTTTATAAAAACTAAACAGAAGGCAGAAAAAAATAAAGATGAGACAAATTAACAACATGCAAAGATCAGACCCACAGTGGTATATAGTGGGACAAAATCCCCTTGAAATGACAGTATTTGTGCTATTTCTGGGGGTTTATGCTTATATTGTTTCATGTTTATTTGATAATTTATGCTCCATCTGACTGACATCTGACTTGCATTTAACAAAATTTATTTCCACAGACAGTCAATGCACGAATGTTAAAGAGTCATTCATGATTGTCTGTTTTAGTTGGAAGTCATATGAAAACTGTTGTTGAATATTAAACTTTTTTTCCTTCTAGTTGTTGATACTAATGACCGTTTCTTGAGGAAGATCACAGTTGGCCAAGCAAGCACTGAGAAAGGGCAGATCAGAGAGGTATGTTTGTACCTTTTTACTTCATCCTTTCAGATATTTTAGCAAAATTTAAACCCTTTTATCTGTATTGACCTGATGAATCCACAAGTCACAGCCGGTCACATTTCTATTCAGTGCAAATATTTTTGTGTCCTGTGCACTTTCTGTGAGTGTTTCCATTGCGTAGGTTCTGAGGGAGGAGTGTCATCAACATGAGTGAACATTTTTGTAATGCCTGTGTTTTTATGTGCTCTGACAGTATAACCCACCCACTCACCAAGTCACTCTTGCAGTTGAGTTTCTCATGCACACACAGACCCCCCCCACACCACACACACACACACACACACACACACTCCCTTCTTCTCTGTCCATGATAAAGCCCAGATGTATTTCACCCATATGTCTGTAGTAATGACAGCTAAATGAAATCCTGTAAATAAACACTTCACCTCAATGGGAAACAAGAGGACTTAAGTGAAAGCAAATGTTTAAAGAAAGGGGAAAATGACCCACCCATACACACACACACACACACACACACACACACACACCTGGAATGGCCTCCAAGCTAATTCAGCATATGCTTACATTTACGGCCATCAGTCCATCCATTCTGTTTCCCCTTTCTTTTCTCTGCCCTCCACTTTCCTCCAGTGCAGGATACACTATACCTCCTCAGGGTATTATCACTGGGAGTGGGAATCGAAATGTTGTGTTCCCTGGTGGATTGATGTGGTTTCAGATATGTTTCTCTTTTTGTTACGTGGAATGAAGACTACTTTGGTTTTCCGCACTCATTCCTTCTGTCTTCTTCCCTGTCTGTTTCTTTTACGTTACCACACATAGATATTAGCTAAAGACTTTCTAAGTTGTATACAGATTTTCCATGTGGCTCCAATAATCATATGATCAAGGCATTTCATTCTGTCTTCAATTTTTTTTGCAACAAAAGTCATCCTAAAAGCTTCTGAAAACAAAACACTTATGCAAATGAAATGAAATTATTGTTGCCAAAAGACCTCGGCGCATTACAACTTAAAACATATGCAAATGGACAGAAAGAATCAGATTTTAAAAACCTATTTATCATTCTGACAGCGCATGTACCCTATAGTGAGTATTTGTTGTGCATGTGTTGTCAATTTGATGGAGATACATGTTTTCTTAAGATGCAGTGTGTTGAGTGCTGTTGGCCACTATATCAAACAACTGAAAAATGAAAAACTTTTTTTAATAAGGTCAGGCATCCTTGAACATTCATGGTTAATAAACTACAGTAATAAAATAATAAAGAGTTTGTCATTTATTTGAAGCAGCTGGAAAAATCCTAAGATCCACCAACTTATATGTGGAATGACAGTGTTAATGTGTTGCCGTTGTGGTTAATGTTGTGAAATGATTTTTGTAGACTGGGTTTGACATTGCGGTGGCCAGTGAGATCATGGCCATCCTGGCTCTGGCAGACAGTCTGGAGGACATGAAAAACAGACTGGCACGTATGGTGGTGGGGACCAGTCGCTGTGGACAACCTGTCACTGCGGAGGATCTGGTGAGTGTTACTGTCGGGCCCTTTACACCAAATTAGTTGCGGTTCTTGGACTGGTTCTGTTCAGGGTTCTTGGGATCTTGGTTACATCTTTTGAACCAGTCAGTGTTTCCCCAGGTTTTGAGTGGATATATTTTAATCAAGGATGTGTCCTTAAGGGGGTGGTTCCATCCAGATAGGCTTTTTGATAACTGCTTTTTTTGTACTACTTACAGGAATGATATTTTGCTTTTTAAAAAAAAAAAAAAAAAAAAATGGAAATATGCATTTTAATGCTCTGCTTGGGTCTGAATTTTTCATTAATTAAACTCCACAGGTCCATCTTCAACCCTATTTCTGAGTAATGACACCAGAAAAGTTGTTCTGAGCGCTGGCCCTTTAAATGCACGAGCCACTTCACACCCCACACCCTCCAAGTTATTGGCTGTACTTCTCTGTCCCATTCAACCACTTGTGTTCGTTAATACAACCAACAACTGAACATTTTAGGTCATCGGCTTGAAGTTTGGACATATTTTCAGTATGGACTGCAGCTGCTGCTGCTGACAAACAATTATGTTGTACTCTGAGAAATGTTCGTTGGAAGTCTTGACCTTACATGTGCAAATCTCGTGATGTAACAAATTAAGCAGGAATTAAAACAGGTTGTAGAAATCCACTCAATTTTTGCCAAAATTAATATAAAGATAGCTTTGCACCACCCGGAGGGTTCAAATTCAAACTTTTTGAACTTGTAGGGTCCCCAAATACACAAATAAATGAACCAAAGACTAATAAAAGTGGGTTTAGCAAAATATGACCCCTTTAATAGATCAGCACACGACATAATCAACACCAAGCCTTGGGTTTAGTTAGTAGTTATTGCTCTTTTTTCTACTGGTTTCTCTCACTTCTACATTGTTTTCACCTCTATCCTTTATTTCCAAGCTGTAGAATACAACACACCTACAATGATTCACACTTTTGTTCAAGGGGAGACCTGTAGTTTTTTTTGCTCCTGCTGGGACCTAAAGTAAATTACCAGGTTCTGAACCAATGTATTTTGGTGGAAACTCTCAAACTGTCCAAAATTAGGTTCATTAACTGAAACGGAGCTGGGTTGAAATTGGTAGAAAATTACGGTGTAGTCTTTTCACACACAGTGCTGAAAAAATCATTGGCTTATTGTCTATACACCTCATTATTTCTCCAACATAAAATACTTTATGTTTTCAGATAAATAATAAAGTTTTGTCTCATTTAAAACCACACAGAAAGGTTTGACACAGTCACTCAAATTAAAGATTGACCAGTCATCAGCCTGGCCCATTATTAAGTCTATATTCAGCAGTTCTGTGATCATCAGTATTTTCATTGTACAATGTCCAGTTAAATATTTATTCTAAATGCACTATTTTGGCTTCTCGTTCTAGTCACCACTCTGCCATGTCAGTGATCCACTCGGTGCACCATCTGATTAGTTACAAAATAAAAAATAAACTATTGATACTGAAGTAACAAAAGAACATTCAACTGTAGATTTTAATCAGTTCTACTTCTTCTAGTTCAGTGTAAAAACTGATACAGAATTTTATTTTACTGTACTTTTTAATTTGACAAGCATTTCAACAAAGTGTGTTTTTTTTTCCCCACTGTAAACTTAAATCACTTCCTATCTGTCTCCTTGATCATTGATAATTGTATTTATCAGGTCTGAAAGATTCCTATTTCAAAAAATGCAGGTTTGGTGTCTTGTACTTTGAAGTAAACCTGCTGTGCAATTGGAAAAATGTTGATATTTTCAACAGTAAAATTATCCCTAACTGCTCTAGCATATGACATGACTCTAAATTAAGATAAAAAAATATTGTGGTTTGATATTTCTTTAGGTTGCAGCGGAGAAATGTTTGCATTCCAGCTCATCTTAACATGTCTATTTGAGGTGTAACCAGGTATTAAGATGTAAAGCAGAGATTTTGCCCCTCTCGCCTGATCCCTGTGCAGGGTCAGCCGCTCTGGTTTCCCACAGAGGACTGCAGCCTGCGTTGTTTCAGAGCTGAAGAGGAGGATCCCCTATAAAGTTACATTAGTCTTTCTGATTAGCCAGGATGCAATAACATCACCACCCCTTAAGGCAGCGCCAGAGGGGATAGAGTGTGTTGCTGCGTGTATATACTATATGTTAGCTTTTCCAGATCGCTGACACAGCTTATTGTAGGAAGCACACCCTGTAGTGGTAAAGTATAAAGGAGCAAGGACTGCAAATGGACTGTAATGCCTTTTAGCATCTATAATACAACAGATGACCACAATGTAGATCAGCATCAGTATAGTTTTTGGTATTAGGAAGCTGGCTTATTTTCTTGTTAACATTTTCTTGCTAATCCCCCAACTGTTTCTATCTGCTTTCTTTTCAGGGTGTGAGTGGAGCTCTGGCTGTCTTAATGAAAGATGCCATCAAGCCCACATTGATGCAAACCCTTGAGGTGAGACATGAATGCAGCCCCCTCTTAAGACGTCATTACTCTGCTGAACTGACTGTAAATATGTGCTCGAGCAAATAGAGCTCCACCGGGACATCGAAACTGCACACTTAGACCTTCCTCTACCTCCGCTGTCAGTGAAAAGAAAGAATGATAAAGAGCGCCCCTTTGAGAGCTTTTAAAAAAGCATGATAGATTGACCTTTTCCTCCCATGGCTCTTTATCTTAATAGCAGTTGAGCAGTGCACTGAGGACAGGTGGAGCGCACTGACAGGAAACAGTGTGGTCAGGATTCATACCATCTTGGCCAACAGCCGTGAAAAAACAGTTTAATTTGTGTGTAACGACTTTTACCATAATTTCTCCTCTCACAACATCTGGCTTTCTTTTAGGTTTTAATGCATTACTGTAAGATGAAGAGATATAAGATCACACAGGCACATAAACTATTCTTGTGCATAAATTCTCCCATTATATACTTTATCTTAAATGGTAATGATGCTAATCTTGACACTCGGCGTTGTTTTTGCAGTGAAGGCATAGCTCAATGAAAATGAAGGCAAATATTCTTGTAGCCGTTTTTTTCTTAAGCAAAGACATCTTCCAATAGTTAGATGTCTTAAAACTAGAATAAACTTTTTTTTTTTTCCTTTAATATTATTAGTTGTGTGTGTATTTTGTACACATATGTACTCCCTATTGTTTGTTTGTAACTTGTTCTCTTAATTAATAGAAGAAAATCTCAAAAAATACATGTTAAAAAAAAAAAAAAAGAATAAACAGCGAGTGACATTGTCATGCAGGTGAGTTGGCAACTACTGTTGTACATCACAACGTTATAAATCATCCAGCACATATACTCTCCCCCGCTCACGGATTGAGGTCTGTGAGTGGAGGGGCATTGTCTGGCACATGGTCTCATCCACCCACACCCTGTTGGCAAATGTGTTTTCAGGGGGCAGCAGGTAGTCAATCATAAGGTGAGCGGAGCTCACTTTCACTTTCTCACAGCTATATCTACAGAGCTATATAATGCACCACGTCATCCTCATATATGTCTGTCGACTTACTTTTAGAATCCCCCCCCCACACACACACACACACACACCACCACCACCACCACCACACACACACAAAAAACCCTTCAGAAACCTTGGTGTATAGTCACAAAAATGCCAATTGTTGTGTTTTTGTTTCCTTGGAATTGGCTGTTTGTGTCTACAAATTTCAGCAGTTATGTTTTATACCAACACAGTTAGATATTTAGATGTTTTTTTGTCGTACTTCTTGGAACTTTCTTGAAAAGTTCCTTGAAATTCTTCATTTGCATTGACAGTTCAGTGCATACCTTTTGTTGGATTGATTTGAATGAAGTTGAGAAAATGCACAATGTTAGTAGTCACGTTCCCGATAAGAGCTTTGTCTTTCTCTTTTTGTCAAAGAAATGTTTTGTGTTTGTTTGCTCTTTGTTGGTTAGAACAGAAAGCTTGATTACGTGGTTTCTGGGTGGGGAAAATAAACACAGACTCCCACGTTGGGTGTTTTTTAAGGTTGCAGAGGGAGTGGAGTGTTGTATGCAGCAGAGATTTGGTTACACTCAGTTTTTTTCAGAGGAAACATTGTGGCCCTGTTGTGTGAAACTGCTTCCTGTGTGGTTTTCCTGTGATTCTGGTCGGGGAGCTGGTATCGGGACTGTCCAGGCCTCAGAGCTCTATGAGAATTTTCCATCAAGGTTGACCATTGGTGCCCTCTGTGGCCTCTTCATTTGTGATTGTATGTTTTCAATACAGGCATACACATGAGAATAAAGCTGCCATGTGGAAGGTGAAATGTTTGTGTATTAGATCTTCCATTTCTATGTTGTTTCAGATGGGTTTAGGTCTAGATGAGCCATAGCATAAGAGGAAAAGAAATGTACGTGCCTATTATCCAGACCCCAGTCTCTGTGTGTTTTTCCTGACATCCTGTCTACGTGGAGTCCCACAGAGTCGACTCCATGCATCTTTCCTCAACAGAGACATGGACCATAGCATAGACAGACCTATGGCTCCGTTTATTAAGGCTTAGATCGGGGGATGTCAAACATACGGTCTGTGGACTAAAACCGGGCCATTGATGGGTCCAGTACAGCCCATGAGATGAATTTGTAAAATGCAAAAATTACACTGAAGATATAAACAATTAAGAGTGTCCAAATCATTTTAGTTCAGGGGCCACATACATCTCCAATTTCTTTAGTGGGTCAGACTAGTAAAATGCTATTATAATACCCTGTAAATAATGATGACTCCAAATTTTTTCACTTTGTTTGAATAAAAAAGTTAAATTACATGAACATTTTTACATTTATAAACCATCTTTTGATTAAAAAAAAATGTGAATAACTTGAATAAATATGAACAACATCAAATGTCTTAAGAGATGTAAGTGCAATTTTAACAAGTGGTACCAGGCACAACAAACCCTGCCCCTTGCAAACATTTTACCTGATTTGCCCTATCTCTTACCATTGCGAAAACACATTTTTGTTGACCTTGACCTCTGACCTACATTCATCAAAATTTAATGGGATCTATTCTGGACCACCTCGTACCTTTCCTGAAAATTTCATGGAAATTGGTCCTGTAGTTTTTGCGTAAAGTTGCTGACAAACAGACACACAAACAGACAGACAAAAAAACGAACCAAAAACAATACCCTCGCCTACCCTTTGGGGGGCGGGGTAATAATATTTTGCCTGTTACTAAATGTTTTGTGTCTTTGTAAGATCCACTGTGATCTCTAAGCAGAGGCATCATATTGTTAAAATTGCACTTTTCTGAATAAATCACTGGTTGTTCATGTTATTTCCATTTTTTGAAGGATACTTTGTAGATATAAACATTTATGTAATGTAATTTAGCTTTTTTCCACTGGTCTGACGCACTTGAGCTCATAGTGGGCTGTATGTGGCCCCTGAACTAAAATGACTTTGATGCACCTGACTTGGATCCTCATTCTGGTTGAAAATCTAGGCTGTTCTATAGGGTTGAGCACTGTTTTGCAGCTGGGCTATTAGATAATATTTGAGATTCACCGAAAGAGGAAATAGTGACATGGTGTCCATCTTCCTGTTTTTGTTCACTTCTTTTCCGTCATTTCACAAACTTCTCATTTATTTCCACTTTAGTCAACGCATTGTAGCTAATTTATTTCCTGAATCACTTTTCCTTTATGTGTGAAAACTGAAAACTCTTGAACTTCAACTTGACCCAGTTTAGAGACACACGTAATCAATGTTAATCCACGTAATGTGTGACGTGAATGGAGTTTACATAAGAATCCGGAGGTAAAAGTGCTTTTGACACTTAAATTTTTTACCACTAAAGTGACATTCAGTCTTCTTTTCATTTACTTGATGTTGGTTTCTGTTTTAACGAATTTATGTCAATATGCAGTTAGATTTTTGCTTGATCTCTAAACTCACAGTTTACAGAGACCAATGCACCATTTGTCAGAACCTTGTTAACTCCTCTGAGGGAAGGTTGTTTATGTAGGCAGAGAGAGGTATGCAAACAAAAGCTTAGAAAATTGTGTAAGGCCTTCCCATCCTTCCTTTTTCCTCCGTCTCACAGAATTCACATGCAGTGTAACAATGGCTCACCCTGCTTTCCCCAGTTTTCTTCTTGACCGGTTTTCACAGTGATTTCCCTTTTTAAGTCTGTTATAAGCGCAACGGAAGGATTGTGATCTTGAGGAGTAGACCTTGCCTAGGCAACCATATTATTTGATTTCCTGTCTTTTGTGAACTGGGTACATCCCACAGAATATATTTGGACATTTCATAACTTAGGTTGGAGTGCAGTTGCTTCTTGAAGGCCAGCAGTGGGGAGTCGGAGCAGGAGCAG
This sequence comes from Apogon hyalosoma, assembly GCA_037367295.1. NCBI lineage: Eukaryota > Metazoa > Chordata > Actinopteri > Kurtiformes > Apogonidae > Apogon > Apogon hyalosoma. The sequence continues at coordinate 29,409,689 of JAPQRP010000018.1, forward strand.
CTCGGTTTCATCCCACTGAGGGGGTGAAAAAAATCAGTTTCAGCTGAATTTAGTCCAATACAATCTTGGCCAGGCTTCGAGCTAGCGTTAGCCTGCATCCTGAGTGATGTGATCACATTGCCTAATGCACCGAGATCGAGACACCGCAACGTGGTCTGCGCTACTGTAGAAACATAACAGCATATCGCAGATGACATGTGAATTCAACCTGCTTCCTCTGTAGATATGAACAGTTCACTGTAAGTTAAGCAAAACCTGAAACAATGAACCTGCTTCTCAGAGTTACCCTGTACTAATTGAGCATTTCTGTTTTTGTATTTTTGTTTTCAATATTGTGTTTTCATTGAGCACATTTACATGCACACTAATACTCCAGTCTTTATCTGATTTCTGGAATTATCAAATTATTCAAGTGATCATGTCAGCAGCATAATCTGATATGCTTTTATCAGATAACAGCAGTAATCTGGTTATAAGAAATCAGATGGACACACCTGGATTTCTTCCCAAAACTCCAATGTCTTCATGCTTGTAAACCTGTTAATCTGATTAATTTTGTTCTTTTACATTTGCATGTGTGAAATCCGTTTAATCGTGGAAAGCTGAAGTGATGTAGTCAAACATGAGCGGAAGACGATTATAGGAAGTTTGAGTCAGCTATCACTATGTACGTACGTACCTCAAAAGAAATCCAATAATGGACTGAAATGTCTAAACCAGGGCTTTTTCGATTATCGCATTTCTGAAGTCCATGTAAACACGTCAGAGCTGATTATTACAATTATCTGAATCCTCCCAGTTATTGGATTTTTATGGTCATATAAACGGGCTCAGTGTCAGATTTATCATGTTGTGTATATACAGTGTACAATCTGTTCTAGTTGTCAGTGGGATGCACAAAGTTTAATCAGTAGTGCTTTTTTTTTTCATGTGGATCCGTCTGGCTCAAGTTCAGACTGGCACGCACGTCGAGTACCTCTTAACTTGCTCCTACTGTTTTGACAAACACAACTGCACTTGAATATTTATCCTTGAAAGTTGAATAAAAGGTGTCGTATTTACATAAAGTGGATCAGTATCAAAGAAGTGTTTAGCCCTTATTTATTCTCGGTTGGGTGAGTTGTTGTGGGCTACACACTTTTCGCAGCTCATCCTGTGTTTTTGTGTGCCCCTCTAATTGTCCCAGGGTACACCAGTGTTTGTCCACGCTGGGCCTTTTGCCAACATCGCCCATGGCAACTCCTCGGTGCTAGCAGACAAGCTGGCTTTGAAGTTGGTTGGACGAGATGGGTTTGTGGGTAAGAGCACCCGGCCTATGCATACAGATCACACACACAATACAACAAAGATGCACACACCAAAACTTTGCATATGAAAAGCCATTAAGTGTACAGTTTGAATGACAAATTTCGGATCTAAACGTTTTCAGAAGGACACATTAAAGGGCTCATATTTTGCTAAACCCACTTTTATTAGTCATTGGTTCATTTATTTGTGTATTTGGACCCTAATAGT
>JAPQRP010000018.1:29411555-29440384 GCA_037367295.1 Apogon hyalosoma
TGGACCTGTGGAGTTGAATTAATGAAGAATTCAGACCCAAGTATAGCATTTACAGTTCATGTAGACCACAGGGAAATATTTTAAAGTGCATAATTCCATTTTAAAACAGCAAAATATCACTCCTTTAAACATTCATCTACATTTCTTGCTGTCATGAACTTAAAGATTGCTTTCCAACCTTTGGCTCACATTTCTCCTAGTTTTGCTTCTGCCTCTGGTCAGCTGCTGTGCTGCTTTGGCGTCTTTATCCTGCGTAACTTTCTAGGAAAACTGGTAGACGTATTGCATAAAAAACACAGGAGAAAGGAAGGAAGTAGATTGATAATCCTAAGAGCCACTGGAATGCTTTAGAGTAAACCACACTAATCCCTGAACGTCAAAGCATACTTGAGTATTTCAATTTTTATCTGTCTATCTGTCCTGCTGCTCTCTCGCCATCTTCATTTACTTTGCCTGCAGAAAAATGTTTGGAATTTGTGTGTGTGTGTGTGTTGTCTTGTATGTTCCGAGTTCATCGGAGCTTGTCAGGTGTGTTTCTTCATAGTTTTTGTTCTTTCCTGGCTTATATCACTGTGTGTCTGTGTAAATGTAAATCTGATCTGGGACTTTTAATGGCAGTAACAAGTAGAAGTGAAAGGTTGGATGTTAGAGCACACTGAACATGTACACAAGCCAACATCTGTGACCTGGGTGAATGTGTAGGTGGCATGGGCAGAGTTGGGTTTCACAACACCGGAGCAGAGAAACAGAGAGGCTCATGTGTGTTTTATTCCCTCACCTCTCTACGCCGCTTGTTTTCCATCTGTCTGTTCCCTCCCTTGACTTGTGTGTTTGTTACCTGACTCCCAGGTATGCCAGGAACTCAGCCTCCCTCCTTTTCCTCCCTTCAGCAGCTGGGATGCATGTATCCCCCCCCCCCACTACCACCACTCAGCTCCCTTCAGCTCCTTTCCCAGATGCTACCAGCTTTGCTCCAAACTAGTCAAAAGGGCAAAAACACGATGGCTAATTCTGACAGAATGACACAACAACTCAGCTGTTTGTGTGATCTAGTCTTGTCAGAGGTTTGCTGTGTTCTTTGGCAGGAAACCAGCTGGGAGAGTTCAGTCAGGTTAGAAAACCAGCAATTTGGTGACATTACTAGATCTGCTTTATGTGGAGCTGAAACCAAAAAATGTAGTTCCATACCGATGTAGTAATTTGAGGGCTACACAACTGATATAGAAATATGATCGAAATGACAGTATGGTGAAATGTAATACCGAAATTACAGCACCTGTGATTTTGATGAATGTTAGATTTGTCTCAGCATATTAAAATAGAAGCATAGATGACACAGAGGTGGTTCATCATATTCTCCAAATGTGAGGGAACTGGCTTGTTTGGTGCAGACCCACTAAGATCACATGACTTACTATTCACAGCTCATGTCACTGCTTTGATATAATGTTTATTTTTGCATATCGTTCAGCCCTAATGCACTGCCTACCTAAAGCTGGAGAACATCTTTACAAGGCAAAGTAACAGATGTTTAAAGTGAAAATTTGGCCAATAGCCATATAATGTCATTTTCCTTTTGTTATTTTTTTTTTCTCCCAGAGTCTTTAAAATTTTCATCGTAATGTCTTTGAATGAGCACTTACAGTCATGGAAGAAATTATTAAACCATCAAAAGTCATCAAAAACAATGGTTATGCAATCAAGTACTAACTCCTGTGTGTATCATGTGACTAAAACAGACAGAAAAAAACAAAACATGGAATGCCTAAAAGGACTGTTTTTGTCAGTACAATGCCATAGATATTGATGATAGTGATTTTGGTTATTATCAAGAAAAACATGGAAAATGGATAGATTTCAGCTCTGAAATTAAACTACTATGAGCTATTTTTGTTATGATTATATTTTTCCAAACAAATGTACCTTTAGTTGTACCAAGCATTAAAATGAACAAGAAATTGAAGAAAACAAGGGTGGTCTAATAAGTTTTTCCACAACAGAATGAAACCGCCTATAAGATAACAACATGTAAATTATTTGCTGATGGAGATTTCAGTCATCACTTACCTGTGCATCCATGTAAAATTGGCTTTATGTAAAAACTGTTAGGGCTTTGCCTTGTTAATTTACAACTGTTTTAATAATTTTGTGCAGTTTTGCCTTTTATAGGCGACAGGGAGGAAACAAGAAGAAGGGGGGAGGCCTGTGATATGTAATAAATGTCCACATGGCATGTGCTGTATTTGGCTTCATTCCAGTGTCTTCTCAAAGGAATGATAAAGTATTAAACAATCCCCTAAAGTTTTGGTCATCTGATTTATAACTTATTTATTGTCCCCACATCACTGTCTTTTTTTATTAATATAGGGTTTAATTCTCTTTTCAAGCTCTGCTCAAATAAAGTCGGTGAACTCTTCGTGAACTCAGCCAGGGTTGTAGGGTGTGTATGAACATACTCATGGTCGTGCTTCATCATGCTCTATATTATTGTGGGGTTTTTGGAATCTGGACTCAAAATGGAGAAATGCTGCTTTTGGAGGGGGCTGCTGAATTCCACATACCAGATGTGAGGGATTCCTGTATCATTACCAGTCTGGAGTACTAAACGCAGATAACCCCTGATACTAGCTTACCATATGATTTCCCTCGCCGCAGTGCCTCCCCAAACTAGAGCAGCCAAACATTCCTGTTGTAGAGAAGTGGCTACTTAGAAATGACTACACACCGACCATGTAAAACAATAATTTTTTTTAACCACCAACTAAAAAGGCCTTTAAATGTTAAGTTTTGTTTGTGTTTTTCTGTTGTTTATCACTTTCATCATCTGTGAAATTAAACTGTAAAATTGATGAACAAGGGTTTTTACCTTTTTTCCAAAGTAGATCATAGATTGTTATGAGAAATATGTACAGAAGTAGTATGTAGTGTTGATGTAGCCTACATTTCAACCGCTTATGTTGATATTTAGATTGGCAGAGGTGCCAATACAAATGCTTTCACTGGCAATAATCTCATCCAGCTCCCCTTTCACTCTGAAAAACAGCCTGTGCTCTGGGCAGTTCAAGGTTGTCCCACAGAACAGGAAGTATGCAAGTGTTTCCTCATGACATCCTTTGGGGTCAAGCTCCTGCTCGTTGTAATGTGGTAGTAGAAGTCTTGTCATACTTGCTGTTATTTCATGCAAAGTATCTTCAGTATTTTTGATGATTTTTTTTTTTTCTCTGAATATCGTTCACCTTTATTTTGTTCCTACTTATGTTCGAAATAAAGTTCATCATCACCCATTGCTCTGTCAGGATTTCTGTTTTCTTTTCTCTATTTTTTTCTATTCCCTTAAACCTGTTAAATCCTATGGGCCCTTTGCTTTTTCTTGTTTCTTTTTCAGATTCTTTATTTCACTCCATTCTCTATTACCAACAAAGGGTGATTCTTTTCTTCATTGAAACACTTTCCCTCACCCGAAGCAGAAAACCTTAGAGACATCTGCTCAAGCCCTTAATGCCCTTATTACTAATTCTTTACTGTTGACTTTCTTAGTCATTTATTTTTCAAGCACTATATCTCATCAAACCAGAGTTAAATACTTTTCCATGTGCCTACAGCGTAGTATCATTGATTTTTGCAAAGGGATTGGTATTGTTATAGCTGTGACAGTTTAACTGCCTTTAGTTCATAGATCAAATCTGAGCCCACACCCACACATGCTCACATGAAACATAGGTACATAATTTATTACCTTAATTATATTTGCTTCTCGACATGCTTCCTAGTATTATTTCATGTTAACCTTTTTAATTAAATTAAATGTTAAGTGTGTTAGCAGTTGGTTATGTTCTACCTGCAGGCTGTGCAGAAAATGAGTTGCATTCTTTATCTCAATTGATGTTACATTGATATTTTCAATCATACACTTATATCAGTACCTGTAGTATTATTGTAATATTTGTAACTGTACACTCATTTAAGCTATGGTATGTGGAGACTCAAGGAATAATGTATTTTTTTCCCCTAAACAACAGAAAGGTAACTAGTGAGCGTCATCAGATTTAAAATTTTTTTTTTTTTTTGTATTTTAATGATTACATACAAAAACAATTTGAGTTTTGGATGAATTTTATTGGAAATGGATTTTAACATCATGTCATTAGTCCCTTTTTACACAGCATTTCTGTTCTGGGACTATTTCATCTTCATTCCCGGAACAACGTCAGTGTAAACAAAATGGTGGATCATTTGATCCCACCTTTATCGCAGCTCTGTAACACCTCTGGAGGGAGTAACAGAGCTGTGATAAAGGTGGAATTATGATTCCGGAATGCTATGTAAAAGGAACACCTCTCGTTCCGCAACCAAGGTGTGATGTTTTGATGACTTACTGTGTGTGCAACCCTTGCATTGGGGTGGATTTAAAAATGCACGTGGGCCATGTACAGTAAATAAACATATCACCACAACCAGAAAGATGTCGAACTGGGGAGACTCCGAGATCCGTGAGCTGTTGTCACTTCAGGCGGAGGACTCTATCCATGCTAACGTTTGTTGACTCTGGAGTGGTTGGCAACATTGCTATGCACGGAGCATTTCTGACTCGCAAATTATACATCACACTATGTGCTGTGTCACTGCCCCTTTGATTCTGGAACGCAGGTCCGCTGTGTAAAAGCCCAGCCTCTCTCAGCTCTGTTACTCCTTTGACTTGGCTGTGGAAATCGGTCAATGGTGGCAAAAAGGCGGGATCACCATCTCACCTTTTTTCCAGGATCTCTGTGTAAAAGTGACGTGTGTCTAGTCAGACTACTGTGATAAAACCAGATCAGACTCCCTTCCTGTGACTGACAGAAGGTTACACTGCATTTCAGGGCTTTATTAGTCTTTTCTGGCTAGCACAAAATGTAATATCCCAACTGGACTCTTGATAAATACGGACTGGCAACTAGCAACAGGAAGGAAACGCGATAGGAGACGGAAACATTTATCCTTCAGTCGATTTCTAGTTTGCATAGTGGTGTTCTGGTCTTTTGTCACCTGGATTCAACAGGCAGAATGTGCCACGGAGAATGGGCAAAGTACCTGTTGGTGCAACGTACATGCACACAGTCCCACACACATACACACAACAAGTAACAGGAAACCTTATCTTAACAAGGCCGTCACTCCAGATGGACTATTTGCTTTGTTTGGAACCCGTTCAAGAGGCCTGTGTGTAGGACTGTCTGTATTAGAGGCCCTCTGTCTCTTCTAGAGCCCTTACAGTGAACCCATTACTCATCACAGTGTTACTGTTTACACAGAAACAAAGCTGAACTCGCCTCCAATGATTCTTTAACATCATCTTACTGAACGTGCATACATACATTAAAAGGTCTTAAGGTCCTCAGTTACACACTAGTAACATTAAAGGCATATTAAAATCATTTTTGTTTTGTTTTCCGTTACGTCCTTAAATGTAAACCTTACTTTGCAGTGACTGAAGCTGGTTTTGGAGCAGATATCGGAATGGAGAAGTTCTTCAACATTAAATGTCGTGCTTCAGGACTGAGGCCTAATGTGGTGGTGCTGGTTGCAACCGTCCGAGCCCTGAAGATGCACGGTGGAGGCCCAAATGTAAGTTATTTTAACACATACAGGTTATGTAAGACGGCAAAGTCAACAAAAAAGCAGATTCAAAACAGTGTTATATATACCCTGTCACCTCACATTCTACTGCCTCTTTTTTCTGGATCACAGTGACTTCTAGTGATGACTGATGAGTTATATTTTCAACACACATCTCAAGACTGTCTGAATTTGAATAAATACAGTGTGTTATGTACATTTTTAGTGTGGATGTATGGCTGAAATTTCTAGTTTCTGTAACTTCTACTATTCTCTTGGCCAGGACACTCTTGCAAAAGCGATTTTTCATCTCAAGTAATTTTTTGCCCATGTTATTCAAAACAGTTTCACAACATTATTACACAGGACATCATTGATACAAAGTCCACTGTTCTTTTTTTTTTTTTAAGAAAAAAGGGTGTCAATATTACTCTCAGAAGGGAGAAAAAAAAAAGAAAAAAGGTAATTTGTGAATCTTTGTTGCATTAATATCATCATGTAAATATAGACTTTCCAGTGCAATACATAACAGAGGAGCAATATGTGAAAATCAGTGCTTTTCATAGTCATCCTACTTTTGCAGAACAATAACATGAATAGTAATAGAGATTATATATTTTTTTTGTCCATGTTAAATAAAGTGTAATAGAATAAATAAATTGTATACACACCATGCATGCATGCAAATACTTGACCAATCAGATGGAGCCCTTGGTCTTTGGATTATAAATTTGCACCATTTGGCTTCACTTTCATCCTGTATCTGCGCACTTCAGTGTTTATATAATATACCGTCATAGCCACATTGAACACTGTTGTAACATATCACAGCTTTTCCTCATATCACACAGGCCTTTCATCCAGTACTTGTATTTGTTTTGCAGATTTTCCATGTACAGTCTTGTTCTGTGTTAAATAATCAATTGCATTAATGTCTTAAACGAGCTAAATTAGCACGTGATTATCTTAAAGGAACGGTAACTTGCTTTTCCCTGGCTATGAAAAGAACTGCTACTACGCTAGAGGTAACTCGATCAGCATTGATGAACAATACTTTTTATTCAGTTAGTCAACAGTACAGACAGTGTATACGTTACAGTCTTCCCATTCACTTTAACCCTCAGTTGTACCAAGGGTTGTTTGTGATGTTTAACCTAGAGTCCCTTATGTGTGGTTTGGCCGTTTCCTCCAGACTATTACTTTTATACATTTATGTTTTTAATCCTCTCATGTAAATGGTTCTAGTTTGAGTAGGAAACTCTGATGTTTGTCTTCCTCTGTGAAGAACAAATAAACATGAGTGACATGTTCATACAGTAAATGGGAAAAAATTGTGTCAGTAGAGAAATGCGTGCTAGATTTGATTCTGATTCAGACATTAACGTCAGCGTTTAGCAGCTGATCTTTCCACAAAAACATTTTACAAATAAGTTTCTGTAGAGATGTCGTATATAACAAATGAATGCTTTTACTACAGCGTAGTTTGGTGGAAAAATGTGTCCAATACAATGGAAAGATGTGTTTTTAATCGGTTGTCTATCTGTGTGTGCAGGTGTCAGCAGGTGCTCCTCTTCCCAAAGAATACATTGATGAGGTATGAACTGATTTAATGCAAATAAATGTGTATGGTTTATTAACACACGCATACAGACAAATAACAAAAGCCCCTATTTAGAACCTGTGAAAGATAGATGAGGAATGTTTCCGACTGTGGGGCTGGTGGGTTGCAACATCACTTTTACTCTGGCCAAAATAAATGGCTTAACCGGTTATGTGAGATTTAATTGTAAAGGTCAGGATGTTGTCAGGAAACCTTTCTAAAGTCATTGGCCACTGCAAGACTCCCATTATGAAACAATCATGTGCTCATTAACATAACACTATTTGGTGGTATGCGTGCACATTGTGTTTGTGAGTTAACTAATGATAGGCTGTGAGTCTCAGTACAGCATCCTCTTTCTGGGGCTTAATTAATGCCCCTGGTATGAGTTACGTATGTGTAATACTGTTGGAGCCTCAGAGCCCTGACATTCTCTGAGAACATCTGTGGTTTTCAATCTCAGATGCATGAATTTGGAGCTTTCGTTTGACATATTAATACAGATTTGTCAGAGCTGCTCATATGTGTTGGCTGCAGACCGAACTGCCAACTACTCACTTAAAGGAGTGATATTTTGCTTTTTTTAAATGGAATTATGCATTTTAAAACATTTCCCTGTGGACTACATGAACTGTAAATGCTATGCTTGGGTCTGAATTCTTCATTAATTCAACTCCACAGGTCCATCTTCAACCCTATGTCTAAGTAATGACACCAAAAAGGCGGTTTTGAGTGCTGGCCCTTTAAATGCAAATGCCACTTCACGCCCCACCCCCTCCAGGTTGTTGCCCATGCTTCTTTCTCCCATTCAGCCACTTGTGTTTGTTAATAAAACCAACAACTGAACATTTTAAGTAATCGGCTTGAAGTTTGGACATATTTTCAGTTTTTACTACAACCGCTGCTGCTGAAAAACAATTACCGTATGTCGTACTCAGAGAAATGCTCGTCGGAAGTCTGGACCTTATTTGTGCAGATGTCGTGACGCAACTAGTTCTAGACGCAACAAATTAAGAAGGAATTAAACGGGTTGTAGAAATCCACTCGATTTTTGCCTAAATGAATATAAAGATAGCTTTGCAGCACCTGGAGCGTTCCACTATTCGAGTCCCCAAATACACAAATAAATGTACCATAGACTAATAAAAGTGGGTTTTGCAAAATATGACCCCTTTAAATCCACTCTGCTACTTTATTATATTACCTTTTTGATTCTGCAAGAATAGTTTGGAAAAAGTGGAGATTAATTAATGCATTTTAAGACCACTTACCTCTGCTTTAGTACACTGGAAGCGTGTCAGTGTCTGATTTGTGCCTGCTTAATATGAATGTGTCATCTTCACTGACATGTTTGTGAAATAAATGAATTGGAGAAGTGCAGTGAGTGCACAGATGAGGAACATGCATTATTGCAATTATGGGCCTAGTGTATAAACCAGGGGTGTCGCACTCGTTTTAGTTCAGGGGTCACAACCAGTAAAATAATTGCATAACTATAAATAATCATAACTCCAAAGTTTTCTCTCTGCAACAAAGTGAAATTCCACAATGAAAATGTGAATAACCTAAACAACCATGAACAACCAGAAAATAAGTGAATTTTAACAATATTATGCCTCAGCTTATCATTTACTTATTTCTAAATGAATGATTGAATAAATGAATGCCTTGTGAACACACACTAAAACAGGTGACGTCAATTGTTGTGGCCTTGTTCTGTGCCTTACAGTGCTTTCTGATTGTTGTTTTTTTTTCTTCACCATTTGACCCTTTACCCAAACTAATGTCAGATGCCCCAGGTCAGTTTTTTTTTTTTAACTGAATTATGAAGTAATTTTCCAAATAATTTAATTATATTACTATTATAAAGACCCCATTAGATATTTTCAGTCTTCCCCTTGAAATGACCTTGTTTATTTTCATTGAATAAGAGTGCATTTATGTTTCTAGGCCATTATTTGGGTCATGTCTTGATGAACCATACAAAAAAGGTAAAGTGGTTTTGATCTGGTCTGAAATGGATCTGGTTTTAGGTGTTTATAGTTATTTAGAAGCTCCAGTGAAATCCACATTTACACTTTGGTAGACAAATTTGCTCAAATATGCAGCAATTAAGATCTGTGTATATGATGGAATGGTTATCTTAGACACCAGAAATGTAGACTTTTATGGCCAGTGGACGTTTCCCACTGGCTGATGCTCCGTATCCTTGTGGAAAACCCTGATTTGTGCTTGATGTAATATCGGAAGTTCTACATTATTCTCAGTCTATCTGCTGCAGAACCTCCAAATTTATTCCGTTTGACATCTAAATTTACACCACTATGCATATGTACATCTTCCTCTAATTTGGTTAAGTGCAGATAAACCAACATATGGCTTCCAGTTCTGTGGTCCTGAGAGAAGTGGACGTGGGATCCCATTTCTCAGGCAGGGTACTCAGCTGAGTAAATAATGAAGCAGTGTAAGTTAATTGTGAAGCCTTTAACAAGAACCAGAAGTATTGAGGAAAGCAGAGCCAGGGAAATGAATTTATGGAGCCTGTTTAGTTGTACTGCCCTGAGCCTGGGGCTGGACACGTGTGTGTGTGTGTGTGTGTGTGTGTGTGCGCGCGTGCGTTCGTTCACAAACACACAGTACAATATTGAATTACTGTGGTCAACCTGGACTGCCTGTGAGCAAAACTGACATGATATCCTATAAAAGAATGAATCATGAATAACTTTAGCTTGGCTACTTCCACGTTACCCCTCTGTAGCGCAATAATAGAACAAGTGTTAATAATGTATCACATTAAAAGGACTTAGAAGTAAAACAAGCAAAAACACAAGGCAAATGGCAGAAGTTCAAATTTCACTGCTGCTGTTTTGGACACATTTTCATCAGTTCAGGGATCCGGGTATGAAGTACAATATCTAGCTATAGTCTTCTGGCAACTATAATAGCATACACAGACAGGCTGTAACATATTGTACATATTAACTGATTTTAAACCCCTTACTTTCACAATAAACCCTAGATATTTGTGCTCAGATGGCAAATGTAGAATGGCAAATCTCTGGACAAATCTGGCAATTCAATTCTGGAAGAGTAAAGGATTTTAAAATACAAAATATGTAAGAACGCTGCCAGTAATTCCAGTCACTTTGAAGTGTTTTAGACTGAAACAAATGTTTGGCATTCAGAATCATAGGGACTTTCCTCACACATGAACAAACACTGACAGATTCTCATTCTTTACTCACTGTTTACTGTTGGAATGGAGTCGAGTTGCCATGAGTGACTCTGTTGCTCATGTGGTTCGTTGACAAGTGATTGATTCTGAACCTGATGAACACCTCTGGTTTTTTTTGTGTATTCTCCTTCAGAATTTAAGCCTGGTTGCAGGTGGGTGTCGGAGCAACCTGAGGAAGCAGATCCAGATTGCGCAACTGTTTGGAGTCCCTGTTGTTGTTGCGCTCAATGTGTTCAAGTAAGATGTTTTCATATACATGCATCTGTGGTTTTAATCACAAAGCAAATAGTCTCATACTGCAATATTATACATGTGCCATTCTAAAGATCCCCACAGAAGCACTATTTATGTTAAATTACCCCGCCCCGCGAAGGGGAAGCAAGAGGTATTGTTTTTGGTTCAGTTTGTTTGTTTGTTAACACTCTAACAGCAAAACTTTTGGTTGCATTCATACCAAATTTGGTTTATAGATTGCCAGTGACCCAGAATGGATCTCATTACATTTTAGGAAAAATAGATCAAAGATTCAATTTTTATGAATTTTTTAAATCTTTTTTTTTTCCCCCATTTACTTATAATGGGTGAAATTTCACATGTCTATAGCAGCAGAACTATTAGTTGAATTCATACCAAATTGAACTTATAGATTGCCAGTGACCCAAAATGGATCCCATTACTCATTTTGGGGACAGTAGGTCAAAGTTCAAATTTTTTATGAATTTTTAAATTCTTCCCCTTGACTTATAATGGGTGAAATATGTACGAGGGGCGGGGTTTGTTGTGTCTGGCACCTCTTGTTAATGTGGTTTCTATCTACACCAGTCAACCATAACATTATGACCGCTGACAGGCAACGTGGTATTCATTCTGATTATCTCATTATAATGGGACTTGTCATTAGGCAGTTTGTGAACATGTAGAGGTCAAAGTTGCATCTATGAGAGCAGAACATTATTTTCACCTGTCTAATATTGTGTAGGTCCTCCTTTTTCCACAAAACCAACTCTAATCCGAGGTCTAGACTTCACCAGACCTCTGAAGGGGTGCTCTGGTATCTGCACCAAAGTGTTAGCAGCAGATTCCTGAAGTCCTGGAGGTACAGTGGATCAGATTTATTTGTCACCTCCCACAGATTATCAGTTATCCTGAGACTGGGATGTCCTTTCTTCATCCATTTTTTGTCAGTTCCAACCACCGCAGACCAGGAACACTCAACAAGACCTGCAGTTGTGGAAAAACTGTGACCCAGTCATTACTGTTCCAGTATGGACCTGGTTAAAGTCACTCAGTTCCTTATGTTGCTCATTTTGCTGCTTCCAACCCTTCAATTTTGACGACTAAATGTTCATTTGTTGCCTAATATACCCAACCCAGTGAAAGGTGTCATTACAATGAAATCAGTATTATCACCACTTCTTCTGACAGTGGTCATAATGTTGTGGCTGATCGGTACATGTACAGTAAAGTGTTGTATTTACAAAATAATCTGATCTGTTGATGGTCTGTTCAGGACCGACACCCTGGCAGAGATTGACCTGGTGTGTCAGATTGCAAAGGAGTGTGGAGCGTCCGATGCTGTGCCGTGTCACCACTGGTCTCAGGGCGGCCGAGGCTCTGTGGAGCTGGCGAAGGCTGTGAAGGAGGCGGTCAGCAGACCCAGCAACTTCCAGTTCCTTTACAACATCGAGGTGAGAACAGTTATTTAATTTCCTGTATTTTCAGTGAACTTGAGTTGGAGAAATTCTACTGGTTATAACCTTACCACATTTTGACCCATTTTTGGTTCTTGGCTATTATCCACACGAGTGATTGTATGTTCCAGTCTCGATTTTTATTTTAAACTTTTTAATCCTCTTTTAGTTGTTTGGACATTGTGATTGGGCAAATATGTGGGCTTGTATTTGGGAGATAACCAGAGAATGTGGATGTAAAAAACATCAGCTGGTTTGAGTTAGTGAGTTGGGAAGTTGTGACTTAAATTAACTGATCCTGTTATGTTATCCTGTGTGTTTGTGTGTTAGGATCGACTGTCTACTGTAGCCACATGGCTGCATACTGACCCAGATTTCAACAATAAGAGTACAATGGGTCCAGAACTAATTTAATACATTTAAAGGACCAGAGTAAAATCAGCCTCTCAATAAGTAATTTATCGCTGTTCCCACTTCACATTCAGAGGCTGATAAGAGTTTGTAGAAAGTTCAGTGAGCGGGGACAGCTTTTGGACTGGACGCTTGATGGAGCAATGGAGTAGAGAGTAACTTCAATGATAAGGAAGAACTTCTGAAAAAAAGACACAGGTTGTTTGTCATGGGCTTCGTTAGCTCCTCCTACGTAGACAGGACCGACTACATTTAAGGACACAGCAGAAGTTCGCTGGGCATGTTCCCAGAAACATTTGAGCCAGCATGTCTCAGGAGGAAAACTAGATTTCAAGAAACATTTGTGGATGTTAAACGCTTTGTAAGGGAAGTCAGTTGTGTATGATTGTTCTATTAAGCTTTAAAGATCCAGTGTGCAAGATTTAGGAGAATCTAATTCCAGAAATGGCTTATAATACTAATAATTTCATCAGTGTAAAATCCCTAAAATGAGAATCGTTGTGTTTATGTTACTGTTTATATCTACAAATGGAGCAGGTCACCATTTTGCAAATCCATGTAGCTTCAAATGGACTTCCTCCTCATCTTTTTTCTGTTTCATAGTGGATGGTATCCAACATTAAGGTGTATTACCTTTGGAAATAGTCATTTTTTTGCATTTAAGTTTTTTGAAAGTCAATTAGTTGTAATGCCATTTTTAACATCTGCACTCTATCCAAACCAAAATAATGGCAATAAAAAATATTGACCAACCAAGAAGTGGGTATACCGCAATATAAAACGTAACTTTTCAGACTTTACTTACATGCACCACTCAAACGGTGTCATAAATTCATTCTGCTTCTCTATGATGTAAAACAGAAATCTACCAATCCTAAATAAAAATCAATTGCCAAATATGCTTACCATTTGTACTAATCAGTTATTGATGCATCTGGCTAATTATCATCATCTATTATGTGTGTGCTGAATATAGTGAATGTGTGCTCAGCTAAAAAGCTCAGAACAGACAAAACGGTCCTTTTTTTTGCAGGGAGGTATTAAGTTGGTTGACATCTACAACTTTGCCACTACATGTCACTAAATATTACACAGTAGTGCTTTTTAGAATATACCTATGCCCATCTTTTCCAACTTATGACAAGAGGGGTGTCTTGAATAACAATGGGTCACAGAACACTCATAACCTATGTTGTGCTTACTTGTGTGGACGTAGAACCAAATATTGGTATTGGAGGAGTCTCTTGCAATACATTACTAATAGGCTTCAGCCAAATGTTGATATTTTTACTAAAACTTGCAGATATTCAATGAATCCTCAGCCAGTTCTCTACCTCAAGAGTCATACCTTCATGGAATTGTGCCCTTGGGCATGGAAGTTGCAGTCAGTCTGTGTTTAAGAGGCATGAAGCTAAGACTTGATGTAGTTTTTCTGACAATACAATGCAGTAAATAAGTACATTTCAGACACAGAACGTAGGAGACCCTGACTTGAGTGAGCAGTTCTCTAGAAAGAGTCAAAAAGTCATGCATTTGGGACAATTTACTTGATTATTTTCAAGTCTGTGGATAAGGTCACATACAAACCGTACATTCACGAAATTTAATTTCCCCATGTATCTTCTACTACTATGCTGACTAGGTTTCACCCATTTCTGATTTATCATCTTTCCTATAGATGCCAATTGTGGAGAAGATCAGAACAATTGCCCAAAAAGTTTACGGCGCTGATGATATTGAACTGTCTCCAGAGGCCAAGGTGAAGGTCGACTACTATGATCAACAGGTGAGTTTACTGCTGCTGTAAAAACAACTGTCTCACATACTGACAGGAATCACACCACTCATGTCTTCACCTACAAAAACCTGAGTCATGTGTTTTTCCTTTAACCAGGGCTTTGGTTCATTGCCCATCTGTATGGCCAAAACCCACCTGTCCCTATCCCACATGCCTGAAAAAAAGGGGGCACCGACTGGATTTACTTTGCCAATCAGAGATGTCCGTGCTAGCATCGGGGCTGGTTTCATCTATCCTCTTGTTGGAACAGTAAGTAGTTTTCAAGATAATTGCAGTTTGAGTCTTTGTTCCAAATTCAGACATTTGACAAAGTAAAGAATAAACCTACATAAAGTGTCTCCACCTTCAGTGCATCTTGACTGTGACTCTTCAGGTGTCTTAACTTTACTGGATCAATGAACTCCAGTCTTCCAAAACATAATCCCCTATTTGGTGTTTTGATACTGGAAGTCAAGTGCGTGTTCAGTTCCATCTGCTATAGGTATTCAACTGTATGGAGATCCATAACATATAATTCACATCATTTTTACACTCTTGATACCCTTCAGTGAGCCTTTAATGCACCATGAATTGGGTCATTTTAATTTGTCACCCTTCTGTAGCATAGTTTAACTCCATATGGTTTGGAGATTTATGTGTTATTTTACAACTTCTCTATTTACAACCTGTCAACTCTGATAACTTGAAAAGCTTGTACTAATGTTGTATTTCAGCACAATTATCTCTATGTGCTCACTTTTAGCTTTATGGGTGCTGATCCAAAACTTTATTTGGTTATATTTAGTAACTACTTTGGCTATTTGATGTTTTTTACTGTGTAGTTCAAGTCTATAAGGAGCAATTTATTTCCCCCTTGATTTACTGTACTTCCCAGTTCAGAGATGTTTGGAAATATGTGTGAAAGTTTTATGTCCACAAGGTCTGGTCTTGACAGCTTTGTTACTCACTAAGGATCAGGCTCTCTGTCCGTTCATCCTTAATCACTTTTATATTTAGTCTCTCTGCTATTTGTTCCCTAACAGCCGTATTTCTGAGCGGGTTAGAGCCGAGCTGGGCTGCATGGAGCCTGTTGGTTGATGATGGGGTGAGCAGGAAGGAAGCAGCTTCCTGAGTGTTTTGCCTCCTGCTATTTCACCAGTGTGCCCCGAGGGCTGGGCTTTGATAGGCTGAGACAGAGGTGTCAAACACCGGGCATGCTGGGAAGGGGTGGCAGTGTCTTGGAGTGGTGTCTGTCCAGTCTCCCAAACCTGGCTTTGATCTGCAGCGGCCCTGCGGAGCCACTGGCACATTGACAACCCTTGAACTGTGACTCCTAACCCAAAGGGAGTTTCCTATTAGTTCTTTGAACTCATTGCTTGGTCTCCGTCTCCCCGACTGATCCACTGGTCTAAGTTTTGAAAGTAGAAAGCACAAGTCCCACCACTCTTGCATATTTGGCTCTGGTTTTTTACCCTTTCTGCCTTTTTGAAATGAACGCTTGTCAAGACCAGTAGTTAAACCCCTATGAACATAAAACCCCAGGAGTAATTTCAGCTTTATAGATGGGAGCATAACAGAAACTCTCACTGTGAGAATTAGTTTGCATGAGGGTGGTGGAATACAACAGAACTGCTCTATAGATTCTCTTGTCAGGCAAGAGATTTGCAAACCCTTAGTAAACTGTGGCCCTAAAGAGGCTGAAAGATCTCACCGTCAAAAACCTAGAGTGTCCAGGATGGGAGTGTGGAAGGAGGGGGAGCCTGAGAAGGGGAGTGGGTTAAGGGTCTTTACAGGGTGAAGAATCAGGAAAGGACTGATGTCACTCTTCAGATATGTGAGGGAGGGGTCACAACCAGAACAATAGATCTCTGTAGGGTTCATATCCCGTTAAACTCAAAACATTTCAGATTTATAGAAAGCCCAGATTGCTGGATTCCACATGTTCACAACTGGTTAATGTTTAACACGTCATTAATTGGCTCAAGGACAGTTAAGGGCAGCTTTATGCACAAGTTGAAAGTAAAATGTAATTTATTTTTGGTAAATTTAGTCGTGTAATTGGCTTAGAGCTCAGTGATCCAGGCATGTTTTTATCCTTAAAACCGATCTGTCCTTCACTGGTTAGATAAGAAGTGCTGACGTAGAGATAAACAACTTACACTGCCTCACTGTATGTTAACTGGTTTCCTGCTTCTTTAGATTTACATCACAGTGCAACACTATGTGAGAGGGCTTCAACAAGTATGTAGAAAAAGAGCAGCTGGAAAAAATTGTTTAAGATATAATGTTTATCTTTTAACATATACTCCATATAGATCAATACACTTCTGCAAGCGTTGATATCTGTCCTGAGGGCCATGCAATTTAAACAATGTCAAAGCTATGTTCTTTTTCTACAAACTTTTTGAAGCCCCCTCGTACTGACCTCCCTAGAAATCAGAAATAACTAGGAATTATTGGCATTATTCATTCTAAGTCCTAAACATACTAATTTTACTATCTAAATATCTTCTGCAGTCCAACATCAGTAGTATTTATTATACAAATAAATACTTATTACATATAACAGAATTTTGACATTTTCCTCCCTCTATTTGTCCTCCTGCCACTAGTGATCTTGCTTGTTTTTTTCCTTTGAATTCAGTGCGATAAAGTTCTTTATCAACTATGCTGTTTGTCGACTGAGTCTCGTCTCTCAAGTCAGTGGGGGGTAGAAATCCAGTTAGATTGTCTCCTCCAGGGTTTTCCCCAACAAAGGCACATTGTGTTTGGGTATAATGGGGGAACTGATTTGGCCGAGTGGAGTTTCCAACTTTAGCCACGGAGTGTTGTCTGTTTTGCAAGTGCCAACATGTTCTCAGGCTGGAGAGGAGGACGGGCAGAACAGCACATCTTTTGTTACTCTCACAACCTTGGCAGTTCACATTTTTAGTATCTTTTGATATTTAAATGTGCAGCCTGATACTTAAAGCTGAGGAGATGCAAAAAACTAAATCTAGCTGTTTTTATATCCTGTGTGCGTTTCTTTTGTTTACTTCTGTTTATATTATCATCTCCCTGTAAGCTAACAGTTATGCAATCAATGAGTGATTGGGGTCTTGATGGATTGTGGGCAAGGTTATTAGCGCTAACGAAATGATGAAAACTAGAATTGAAAAAACATTTTCATTAAATGAAATGCATAAAAACTATAAAAGAGAAAGTGAAAACTAACTGAAACTGTATTGTGTGCTCACAAAACTAAAACGGATAAAATTTTTTGATGAAATTCCCTTCGTTTTCATCTTTGTCAATGTCAGATTGATATGAAACCAATTTATTTCACTCTAGCAATTTTAGCTGGCGGCACTGTACGTCACTTCACGGTCCGTCACTTCTCATCATTTAGAGTTGTCTACCTGGAAGCATGGAGACTAAAGTTGGGAGAAAACAGCAGAGTCCTCTATGGGATTTCAGTGAATACAACAGCGAGGAAGATAAAAGATATGTAAAGCTAAACTAAAACTAAGCACTTAGAAAAAAATGAAAACTAATAAAAACTAGGAAGCCTGCTCTAAAAACTAATTAAAAGTAACCGAATTAGAGAAAAAAAAAGTCAATACTAAATAAAACTAAACTAAAATGACAAATCCAAAACTACCTTGGTTGTGGGGCATTGGTTGTTGCCTTATTCAGAGTTTTAAGGCTAGTGCCCATATTAAACAGGAAATGTCAACTTGATTATGAAATGCCATATTTTCTTATAATATTTTCATGATTATTTTGTCTCTTTTTGATTTATTTTGAAGACAGATTCAATCTGTTTAGCAACCTCAATACATAAAGATATTACAGGATGAAATACAGATAACAGAATTTCAGTTATGATGACTCCATTTCAGTATAGTCTTATTTAAGGAGCATCATCCTGTGAAATATATTCAGAGCAGCAGAAGTCATAATCAGAGGGAAAAAACGCTGAATATTCTGTCCCAGTCAAAAGATTAAACATAAAAATAGATAAACCGATACTGTTTCATGTTGCTGCAAGTTTCAATGTAGTCATGAAGTCGAGAAACAGGATCAAGTCTGATGAAATCTGTGGTTACACCTGTGATTCACATATTATCCCTTACCTGTCTGAAAACCTCCTGGCACTCTCAACTTTCCTGCTGAAAACAGAGTCCAGAGAAATGGGCAGGATTCTTATTTCCCGTCAGATCAGTTGAATTACAATATGCTGAAAAGAAAGAGTACACTATCAACAGGGTTCCCGCAGCCTTAAAAGTCTTGAATTTACAAATCTGCATTTAATACCTTAAAAAAGCCTTTAAAAAGTATTAAATTTGATATGGTAGGTCTTAAGTTCTGTTGCTATAAACTTGTTCACAGTATTGTGTTTAAATGTGTCTGTTAAATGTCCAAGCTGCAAAGACAGTAACGTTAGTCGACTCAGTTCAACCCGTTCAAACCTGACTATTTATATTGAAATTAGGACCCAATTATCAATAACTTTGTAGCCCCCGGTGAGAAACAATCACAGAACATTCAGTTCTGTGTACAGTATGTATGTAATATTCAGTCTCTGCTGATGTAAAGAAATACATTTTCCTAAATTCTAGAAGTCACAGATTTTTGACAGTATGGCCATGAAATATGCTATGAAATTGGCATTAAATTCTGTTCCAAGTTGTCTTAAAAAGTCTTACATTTAACTTGTGGAAACCTGTAGGAACCCTGTATCAAGCATTACAGCTTTAATCTATTGACAGACACACCCATCTTTAGTACATCTCCCCATGTTCCATTGATTAAGCTCAGTAAGGTCATGTCATAAACACAAGTAGTTGAATCATATTTTATAGTGACATAAACAAACGTATATTAACCCAGAGAAATGAAGTCATGCTCCCAGTATCATTGTTCTTAATGCATTCCATTAGATTGTTATGCAATGCAGAGATATTGAATTCCAGTAAATCTACTCATAGTTTGACTCATCTATGGTAAAAGCATTATTATTGATGGCCCCTCATGTAAGAGCAGCCTCAGCTGACATCACCCCAGATAACAATAAGCAGTTTGGATGAATCTCTGTTCAGCTTTTAGCATGTACTCCTCATCATGTCCCCTCATTCACTTACAGAACATGCTTCCTCAGACAGGAAACTGCCCGGTCACTTCCTCTTGTCTCATTTTCAGTAATTGGCTCATAAAACTGGCTGTGGGTCAAAAGGAGGGAGGTATGCAAAAAAAATGTCACTCCTTGTTTAATGAGTGAGACAATTTACTTTTCACTTTGTCCGGGATGATGTGGCTGAGCGATGAGGAGGGAAAGTGCCCTGTGAGTCAGACTGGTCTTTGATCAGTCGAGTGGTTGAAGTTTTACACTCAGATTACTTTTGGCGCATACTAAAACTGTAAGATCTGAGAGTGTTTAGTCGCACTGCTGATCACAGCACATGTCGCCTTGTTGACGCGTGAGCCTCCATTCACATGGCCTTTCGTGCTCGCATCACAAATTTCATTAGGTAGAGTTTCCCCAATCAGTTTCTTTTTTTTTTTTCCCTCTTATTGAATTTGTCTCATCTCCACATGGCTCTTCGTGATCAGCTGATTACAGTAACTGGGTTTCATAAACATCTGCACTTACACACTTTGAAGAGGTGCGCAGCAAGTGTCATAAGTCCTCCCTCCTCTTGACAGTACATACCATATGACTGTGCACGTGTCCACCAGTCCTGTTGCTTGTGTATGGTTTCCAGAATGGGAACAGTCCCTTAGTGTCTCTGCTGTGTATTTGTGTGGTGAGGTGGCAAATCAGGATTAGATTGCTGCCTTATCTCCTGATCTCACTAATCCATCTACTTCACAAGTAATGTGATTTTTTTTTTTTTTTTTTTGTGTGTGTGTCTCCACATGGTGTGAGAGCGACAGTTGGTGGCGGTAACGCACCTCTAAACAGGTTGTTTTTCACATTTGGAGCCTGAACGCTTCCATTTTGAAAGAATGTTTTGAGTCTTGGTGTTGTTTCTAGAGGCAGTAGGTTTTATTTACATGAAGGTTCCATATGAATAAAGTAAATGATCAGATGTGGTGATTAACAACCTACAACTAATATCTCAGTTTACAGTATTGTGATGTTGGACTGCACTGCAGGTTAAATGAGTCCGCTGTTTACCAAAGCTTCACACAAGCTTACTGTTAAGAGAAAGTTAAATGTTATTTTCCATAAAGTTATCAGACTTTGTTGACTTGGCAACATCTATACAGATAAGTAGAGTTCTGAATGCTTCACGTATGATTGATAAAGCGATAATATGACAGAATAACCATAATACAGTTAGTTTGGGCTAAGTAGTATTTTAAAATTATTGAAGGAGTGATATTTTGCATTTTTAAAGTGGAATTATGCATTTTCAAACATTATCCATGTGGTCTACCTAAACTGTAAATGCTCTGCTTGGGTCTGAATTCTTCATTAATTCAACTCCACAGGCCCATCTTCAACCTTATTTCTGAGTAATGATGAGTCACCTCATGCCCCGCCCCCTCCAGGTTATTGCCTTTACTTTCTGTCCCGTTCAGCCACTTCAACCAACAGCTGAACATTTTAGGTAATCGACTCAAAGTTTGGACATATTTTTAGTTTTTACTCCAACCGCTGCTGCTGATTAACAGTTATGTCGTACTCAGACAAATGTTCGTCAGAAGTCTTGACCTTATATGTGCAAATGTCATGATGTAACTAGTTATAGACGCGACAAATTAAGCAGGAATTAAAATGGGTTGTAGAAATCCACTCGATTTTAGGCCTAATGAATTTAAAGATAGCTTTGCAGCTCCTGGAGGGTTCAAATTCAAACTGTATGAACTATCAGGGTCCAAATACACAAATAAATGAACCAAAGACTAATAAAAGGGGATTTAACAAAATATGACCCCTTTAAATTATGAGAATTAACAAGTGCATTTGCTTTCTAAAAACTGAGAAATTATCTAAATCACATAGACTTAAATCACAAACTTGAGATCAGTGCTTCCTGTGGAGATCTTTTTCAGTATATTCACTGTGAAGGGTTCTCCAGTCGTGGCCTGTTGGTGGCGCTGCATTTTACTCTTGACATCCTCACTAGTTTTACTTTTTGTTATTGTTGTTTATTGTACCTGTACAGCATGTAGTCTGAATAAACAACTAAGAATCCACATAAAACCATACAAATATCTTACATATATCCCACCTAATTCAGAATTGTACACAGAACATGTTTGTATTTATTCCTAATTCAGAATATTCACAGTTTTCTGAATAATAATTGAATATAAATACATGTAAACTTAGTCAATGTCTCAGTTCTGAGTCCTTCATCATGTAAATTGTATAAGTATTAACTTATAGGATACAAAAAAGTCGTTCGATTACGATTCGACCCATCAGACAGTCGACAGTATTAGGCCAGCTTTGTGCACAGCCTCCTTCCTTCTAAAATGAAATCCTTTTGTCATCTGTATTTTGAGGAGAGAAGTGGGAACAAAGCAGTCGTTGTCTTGGGCTAAATTCATCACTGCTAAAGTGGAGGTTGTCAGCACATTGATCATCTGTCTGCCCAGAGTTAAATGACTCATGATTATAGTCATTGAACTTGTAGGGGCTGACGTTACTCTGTCTAATTTACACAAGTTTTGATACCAAGTTTTAGTGGATTCTCTTTTGGTGAAGAACAGCTGTGTTATGGTGGAAGCTTTAATATAAGGTTTTAGTTATTATCCAGATTTAGTTTGTACTTTATTTGATTTTGTGCTCAGTGACAAAATATGAAGATGCTGATATGTGTTGAGTAAGCCTTAGATACACAATTTAGTGAGTTTATTGTGTTTTTAAGAGCATTCACTGTCAGAAAACATTTTTATTTCTTTTCTTTATTTAAGGATCCACATTAGTCGCAAGCAAAGTAGAAACTATTCTTCCTGAGGTTCATTCCCAATTTTATAGTATTACAATTTATACATTTACAAAGCACACGAGTACAAACTTGTTGACGTGATGATGTAAAAGATGTGAAAAATTAATGTATGGGCGAGGACTACACCGATTAATGAAAAGCCAGTTGTCAAATACAGGCCAGGTAAAAATAATCGGGATGTTAAGTGCAATGATCACTTTTACAGGTGTAACTTAATACATTAGACAATATAATGTGTCTGTTTTCAACACTGGACTCATCTGAAGTGTCAGCCACTGCAGGTGTGTGTCTTTTTCATCAAAAACTGTCATTTGTGATCTAATTCCAGAAATTGGAAAATATTTGGTTGGAAAAACATAATGAGATTTTTTTATAACACTAAACATCAAAAAGGCTTCACTATCATTACCTCAGCCCTGCTGGAGGTTGTGCGGTTAGCAGGATGTGGATCATTTGCGTGTTTTTTGGCAGTGTACAAAATTATTCCAATATTGGAATAATATCAGCGAATAATTTGGAAAAACATTGGGATACGAACAACCAAGGATATGTTCTGTGCTATATTTGGGTCATTTAACAGGAAAGGACATACCAAGTATGGATAGCGTCAAAAAAAAGCCATCACACGAAAATGGTGTAAAATATCACAATATGTGACCATTTATCTCCCTCTTAATCACATTCAGTAGGATTGTAGTTGGGTTCATGTCTGTAAGTTTGCAGCTATATCTTTTTTTTTTTTTCCAGTGTATTAAGCCTTTTTTTTTTTTTCTTTTTTTTTTTTTTTTTCATCAGATGAGCACCATGCCTGGCCTTCCAACCCGACCCTGTTTTTATGACATTGACCTGGACCCAGTCACAGAGGAGATAACTGGGCTCTTCTGATTGGTTCCTTAAAGGTATGGTTGTGTACATACATGGATAAAATATTACTCTATTACATTTAGAAGGAATATTATCTTACTCAGGTCATTTAATGAGGCTCCACAATAATGATCTCTTGTTTTTTTTCAGCCTTTCTGCTCTGTCCACAGGATCCCCATCTCCTCTATATCAGAAACACTAACATTGCATGACATATCCTGGAAAAACCAGATACTTGAGCATAAGCTTGATGCTGTATTTGCACATGTGTGATGAGCCAAAAGAACCTTCTTACATGTTTAATATTCTGAATGTTTGTATGCTTTTGACATCTCTTTAAACCATTTTTGTGTAATTGTATTGACTGGAATTCATGAAAAAAAGTGAAAACTCAAAGGTTTTATTACTGTTTTTATATGTGGAGGGCACACTTTGTGTCTTTGCTGTGTAATTCACTGTTGTACGCACAAATAACCATTCAGGAATTTACTGAAGTGCAGTCTAACCAGACCCTGCTGAATGCCCAAACTGCTGTTACACCTTGCTGTTATACCTTTAAGCCATTTCTTTTATTTTGCTCAAGTGTGTTGGTTTTGTGTGATAAAATTGCCAGCTCCAGCCTTAGAAAAAGTCTTATTAATGTCTTGTGATGGTACTTTGGACTTTGCTTCAGGAATTTTTTCATAATCTGATATCAGTGTTAACGTTGTGTCGTGACTTTTCATTTAATAGTATTTTAATAATATTGAAATGATTCAATAAAGATTCTAATGTTCAGAGTTTAAATCCAACTTTTAACTGTTGCAAGCAGCTAACATTTGTTTGCTCTGTTAACACTAAATGCTGTTAGAAACTGAATATACATGCCTTTAAAATAAACCTGCCTTTCTCTAAAACTGTGCTTGGATTCTTCCATCCAATATTCGACTCCTCCTCCTCTTTCTGGTGAGGATGCCTCTATATAGCTATTTTTGTGACAGCAAAAATAAAGTTTTCTCCTTCTAAACCTTTAAATTATTCATAATTTTCCTCTTTTTCAACCAAAGTACAGCTTTTGTCCCACAGGGGGGCGGTCCCTGCATTGGAAGCGTGCCTGAGAGCCAGTGATCGAGGGCCCCCAGCAGCACCCCGAGGTGCAGCATCTGTCATTATGAGGTGTTTGGCTTTGCAACATGGAGCCAATGTACATGTGTACACATGTGTGCGCCTGTCATAGCTGGCATTCCACACCTGCTAAGTCTGTTATTCTGTGTTCACCAGGCTGGATCTGGCACTTTAACTACAGTGAAGGCTGCAGGAATGCACTCATTTATACAGTAGTACTCCAACAGCATATTTACTGTGTGTGTGTGTGAGAGTTGAAACCTCTTGTTTTGAGCTGATGATAGATTTGAAGACACTGTGTTGATGAGCAGGGGGTTCGTCATGTCTTTGTAATGTGCTGGAAAATCCCATCTCTGTCAAGTGGGAGTTGTTGATGTTGAGTTTTTGGCTGGTTCTGCTGAAGCCTCCAGTTGTTGTTGCTCCCTCTTCCACTTATTTAAGCTCTCATCTTTTAGCACTCATACTTAATAGACTGGCTAATTTCAGTACCAAGGACAGGTCCTGTTGAACGTCAGTGTGAGTTCAACTTCAGGAAAACAACTGAAGGTGGTCAGATTACACTGGATACATTTCTCTCTTATTGAAAGTAAAACTTCCTTCTGATATTACTCAGTTGGGTTTAGTCGGGAAACCTGGGATATGAGTCATGGCACCGTCTCTGTTTTGGAGTGGAGGTCTTCATTCTATACTTGCAACAAAGTATTTATGTGTTGACCTCCTGCCGTGCCTGGTGAGTACCGGTATGTGCACGGTGCCGCTGCCAGACACCAACCCTCAGGCCACATTCTTCAACTAGAAACACAACATTTAACCAAAAAAATCTGTAACCATGGGAAACTGACTCAAAGTCTTGACATTTTTCATCTCGACCTACTGTAGTGATGACAAATGATATGATTTTATTCAGCCTTTCAGTTTTTGCTTTAGTTTATTCTTTCTGAATGCATAAGCAGTTTCATTTTGATTAACTGATGATGAGTTTCAGTTTAGTTTTTACTTTGTTAGTATTCTGGAATTATTAGGAATGTTGCAATTTATATGTGCTTGTAAGGGTCAGATGAATCACTGCAGGGTATGAAATATAACTTGTAAAACTACTGTTTAGTAGAGCTCATGTACACCGTGAACCATTAACATTGGAGGAAATGATGAAATCCAAGTTTCTATAACCTACAGTCCCACTGAGGTTTAGGTTGTGTTGTAATATCTATGTTGCAAATTTTTATTTCAGTTACGAGATTATTTTAGTATTTAGTCACATAATAATGAGGAACAAAGAAGAACATAGTGCAGATTCCCTTCAAACAAGAATACGTCTGTGAATGAAAACCCAGAGATCAGAGTCTGAACATCATTAATCCTTCTTCTTAATGTGTTTCTGCATGTGTTTCTAATGTGTGCCTACATTACTGTTTTATTGAGCGAAGACTCTGACATGTCCGATAAAGCTCTCAATCTAATGAGAACCTCCCCTCCCCCCGCCTTCATCCCCTTTCTTTCAGATGACATCAGCATATATACTGATAGAGCTGAAGGTCATTCGCTCAGTGTCTGTAAACACTGTGAGGTTCACTGTGTCGGCCTTATTTTCACCGATTAAGTATCAAAAACAAGCACATGATGGTTTTGGAAACATTTGCTGGTGCAGTAATTCTAATGTTTGTGTCTTGTGTACCTTACACAACAAAGAAGTTCAATTATTTATTAATATGTATACTTAAAAAAATAGTCATAAAAGTTAAACTGTGTCCGTATGTGTGTGTGTTATGTAAGAAATTATGATATTTGAGTTTTTCACCTAAATCTTACAAAAAAGAAGCAGAGGGTCTCAACACAACTCTGTCAATTTCATGTTCACTGCCCATGCAAAAAAAGAGAAAAGGTACATGCTTGAAGATATTATTGGACTGTTTTTAGCTTTAACCTATAAAAACCCAGTCTTACTTTTCCCAAATGAATGTTTCTCTCTATTTAAGCTGTCTTAAGAAATATATCACCATTTATTATAATAGTATCCTCTGTATTTTGCATTTCTTCAATAACAATCAGGTATTTTCCCTATTTAATTCACTGATCATGTAGATGTGCATAAAAGATCAGACTAAAGTTAACTCATAATATCAAACAGGGAAAATTTAGAAACTGTGACTTAACAAAATTTCTCATTAACTGAACATAAACAAAGTCTCTCCAACCACTGTCACTGATCAATCTTAATGGGTTTTTCTGGTAAATCAATGTTGTAGAAAATTATGGTATTCCCACAATAACTAGTGGGCCTCGGAGCGTCCAAATGAGTCATATCTGATGACCATTAAAAGATGACAAACTGTATTTTATACCAGTTATTTACATGGATTAATAGGTTTAATGGATCAGAAGTTTATTTTGTGTTGGTAGATGATTTTGATCGCCAGTGGTTGTTTGGGTCTTTATGGGTTAATTATGACATCTGTTTACCATGGCATAATTTAATTAATATTATGCAATGTCAAGTTTATTCCTGTTGATAATTGCCTTTAATGTTTTGCCAAGATCTTGTACTGATGGAGTCAGGCCACTGTGTCAAGTCTTCTTCATTACATCCCAAAGATTCTCAATGTGGTTCTGGTCTGGACTCTGTTGTGGTCAATCTATGTGTGAAAATTATGTCTGGTGTTCCCTGAACCACTCTTACACAATCTGATCCTGATGAATCTTGGTACTGTCATCTAGAAATATGTCTGGGTTGTCAGCGTAGAAAGAAATCAACTGATGTTCAGACCCGGTCATTCCGTATATTTAGGTAGTTCAAGAACTCATTTTATGGACACATAATGTTGTGAAACTAGACCTAACCAACTGAAGCAACCCCAGATCATAACACTGCCCCTACAGGTTTGTACTGTTGGCACTAGCCATGATGGATAATCAATTCATAAATAAGTAAGCCAGTGGAAGACTTTATAAGACTTTATTAAAAGCAGAAAATTATTTATTTTTTAAGTCAAGGCTTGCAGATACACAATGTTCGGGTTTAACATTAAACTTTTTTTTCCATTCAAGAATGTTTATTCATAGATAGAACATACAAAAAATAGAATATAATAAGAATATACAAAACATCACACATTCCAAGCCATAATGACCATAAATTAATAAGAAAGTATAAAAACTACAAGAATAAATAAAAACATTAAACTGGTGGTGACAAAATTCTCCCCTGAAACCATGTAAACCGGGGGTCCTCAACGGCCGAACTCCGGTCCAAATGCGGACCCCGAAGAATTTTGACAAGACAAAAACAAGACACCGTTTCTTTTATTGTTTTATTGTTTAACTTATTATTTTAATTAGACTTTTGAACAGGCGCAGCGAAGCCTACTCTGTATTAGTGTCGGGGTCCTAAACTATGCGGAAGGCGGGAACTGGTCTGTGTTTGAAGGTAGTTCGGTTCTGAAGCCGCAGACAGTGGATAATCAGCTATCAATTAACGTATATTCCTGTATTCTTCGGTAATATTTCCCGTTCCGCTGGATATTTAGTTTGTGGTGTTCGTGGACTCGCCTCAGGACACCTGTTCAGGTCTAACAGGTAACCCCACCCCCTCACCTGTTACTGCCCACGGAGCAGCTTCAACCACGGCCTCCTCTACTGATCCACAGTCAGAGGAAAGATTCATCAGTTAAACATCAGACGTGTTTTTAAACCGCTTTAATGTACACTGACTGATCTGAGGTCAGTTCTCCAAATCTGAGTCAATAAAATACCCTTGATTCTCGAAAGGAAACTAAAACGTCTTTGACCTGAACAGAGAAGCATTTAAATAGAAAACATGTCATAAATCACATCCCTGTGTCCACTCACATGTACAGGGCTGTGTAAAAGCCTTTAACTACCATTTAAAAATAAAAATAATAATAAATTTAAAAAAAGTACCATTCAGTATGTTGCTTCACTATAAAGATACAACCAGTATATACAGGAAATATGTGCATCACTAAAATAAAAGTAAAATGTCAGAGTAAGTATTTAGTGCGACCTCGTTTGGCACCTAATATAGCTTTCTTTTCTTTAGACAATATGAGATTTACTACAGCCTGTGGAAGCCTTTAGGTCTGATTCCACTGGAATACAGTCTATATTTACAAACTCTACGGATAAAAATACTGGGACACACCATGGCTACAGCTCCTAAGATGTCCTGTTCATCAGTATTTCCTTACAGTTTAATAGGAGATTTTTCTTCCTAAGTGAGATGTGAAGAAAATAGAGCATGAAAGATATTTTAGAAATTTAGAGGTAGAACATTTAAACTCATAGTCAAGGTTAAAAACAAAAAAAACAAAATCCATGTCGAGAGAAGTTAAGTAAAAACCATCTCTGAGGCATTTTGGAAGCAATGATAATCTAAACAAAACTAACCATTACAATGATATTTATCACAATATAAAACAATATTATGACATTAGTCATTATTGTTTTGTAGCCCAGACCCCAGTTAGAAAATAAAACAACTGAATTCAACATGTCTGGATACTTTTGTCCTTATAGTGAATATTGGTTTATGTTTTTCTGTATTACTTGGTAAAGTTTCACTACTTTTAATCTGGAGGCACTGTATTTGTAG
>JAPQRP010000018.1:29456692-29470282 GCA_037367295.1 Apogon hyalosoma
TTTTCTTGATAATAACCAAAATCACTTCAGTTCTTACATCAATAGCTATGTCATTGTACTGACAAAAACAGTGCTTTGATTCATTCCATGTTTTTTTTTCTGTCTATTTTAGTCACATGATACACACAGGAGTTAGTACTGGATTACATAACCATTGTTTTTGATTACTTTTTTCTACGACCCTATGTGTTTACATACGCAGAGTATAAAGATGTTTCTGATTCTAATCAAACAATACATCAAGGTAGTTGCAAAGTAGTAATTTTTAACATTAACCGACATTTATTCATACACCCACATTGAAAGGATGAGAAGGTATAATATTTAAAACATATGGAATACCAATGGAAAAATAAAAACTGTACTTAACTCTTTGGTTTTGAACATCCTTAAGATCAAGAGAAAAGCAGATAAGTGGAAAGTACAAGTCATGATCACTTAAAAGAAATCTGACTTCCATGAAGTTCACTGAGTTTATGGACAAATGTAATTAAGTCATTTAAGTAAATTACTAGAAATACTATAGACTCTGTAAGTTGGAATCTTGTGTTGAATATTATGTAATCGGTAAAGTGGGATTTATGCAACAGGAGAAAATGTACTTGATTTACTTATGTAAATTAACTGTGGTGTACAAAACATTTACAGCATTCTCAATGGAGACCGTGGTTTTGTTAAAAGCCTGCAATAATCATTTTTGCTCTTTGAAACATAAAGTCTAAACATGCTCTTGTTTTTAATTATGGTAATAAAAGCATCCCTCATCATGATATGTAAAATAGTAAAAATGCTCCTTAAATATCAAACATCACATGATAGAATAAAATACTTCAACTCTTAAATGTCCTAATAGCATAACTACAGTAATAAACCTAAGAACCAAAGTAAAGTAAATATATGAATGTGTCTCATTTTTGCAGAGGAGAAACAGGATGTGGATTTCCGCTAATTAGTCTGTCCCTCAGCCAGCTTCCTATCTGCCATCTCTCAGATTCACTGCCAACTCCATTACAGTCAAAAACAGACGTGTGGATTTAAGGACGTGAAAAACCAGAGCTCTTTTGTTCTTGCCCCTACAAATTAGAGTTCCCTCCAATAATATGATCAAATAATGAGTCTACAGGACAACATCTATTCCCAGAATCACATCAAAGTATTATATAAGATTATCAAAGATGACACCTGATTGTTTTTGTTTTTTAGTCTGTTTATTTTTCCAGGTCACTTATCATACAAGTTTCTAAATCTAGAATAAAGAATGGTCTGTTATGGTCTTACACTGGTCTACAAGTAAAACTTCAAAAGGTTTAAGTCACTAAAAAAAATAAGTAATGTAATGGTAATAATTGTATGTAATGGTATCAGATCTGTCATCATTATGTCATATTAAATACTTAAGTCTTATGATCTGAATGTGAATTTTGTAGTTTAGTTTCATAACATTTCCAAGCAAACTTTATGAAGACATGGTAGATTTATTAAGTAAAATGTCTCCAGAATAAAAATAGTGAAGTTTTACTGAGTTTGAGTCACTAATAAAGAAAAACTCAGAAAAGTCAGAAATAACAGTTGGTTAGTTTCCAAGATACAATATGAGGTCAAAGTGTTACATTCTGAGACTTAATGACAGAATGGGTATCAATCAAACTTAATGTTTGTCTCAGATCTGCTAGATCTACTTCAAAAAACTGCACATTACAGTACATTCACTTTAAATCATAGGTGTAGTGATAGGGATGAGACCGCCTATGTCGAGACCCAGTCTTTGAAGGGTCGAGATCAAGTCAAGACCAAGACCGCGGGTTTTCAAATGCAGTAGAGACCAAGTCTTTGAGGAAGTAAGACCTAGTCGAGACCTAGTCTTTCAGGACTCAAGACTGAATTGAGACCAAGACCATAAAAACTAGTCCGTTTTGACCGGTTGCTCATCTTGTCTCCACTCTGTGATCACATCAGCAACTGAAGTGAAGTCACTGACACTCACTGAATGCAGAATCTTTACAATGCACCATGGGATGTACTTTTCAAATAATGCCTGTCAACATTCCATATGTTTTTTATATTATTATTTAAATATATTTATAATGATGGATAATTGGATTTTTTGTTAACATGAACATTAAAAAAAAATCTGTTGGTCTCGAGGGCTCGCTCTGAAATTGTAAGTCCTTCTCCTCCCACTGTGGTCTGAGACGGAGTCAAGACCAAGTCCTTGAAGGGTCAAGTCTGAAACGAGACCGAGAAAGCAGAAAATGGTATTGAGATTCTAGACCGGTACTAGTACTACAACACTGCATAGGTGTCAAACTCATATTAGTTCAGGGGTCACGTTCAGTCCAATTTCACCTCAAGTGAGTTGGACCAGTAAAATAATAACATAAGAACTTATAAATAAACACAGCTACAAATGTTTCTTTGTGTTTTAGTGCAAAAGGTAAAATTACAGTATGTATAAATGTTTTTCTTTACAAACTATTCTTTAACAAAAAATGTGAATAACCTGAAAATTCATCAACAACCTGAAATTTCTTAAGAAAAATAAGTGAATTTTAACAATATTATCCCTTAGCTTATCATTTACACATATGCATTTCAACCAACAGATCACAGTGGCTCTACAAATATACAAAACATTTAGTAACAGGCATCTGGAACTGAAAAATATTGCATTTAACTTATGCTCTATACAACTTGACTGTCCATGTCTCTTTGCAAATTCATTTCATTGGCCAGATTGGACCCTTTGGAGGGCCGGTTTTGGCCCATGGGCTTTATGTTTGACATCCCTGCTTTACATAAACCAATATAAATGTGTTTAGACAAATAATTGAAAAAAATTCTAGACCAGTGAAAATATATTGAGGAGATGAATATGGTACAGTTAGCAGGAAAAATATGAAAATTTTAAGTGCAACCTAATTTTTTTTATTGTATCACTTTGTATTACCTCTTTATTATTATATTCATTCATGACATCAAATTTGATTAGATGACACCTTATAGGCCTTGGATTCTTTGCAGTTTGTCTATATGTAATAACACTTTATCATATACATTGAAAACATCAGCTAACCATTATTTTTGTCATTTGTTTTCCAGTTCATTTTATTAAAGTATGTAGGACTTAGTCTATTTAATCTCTGATGCAAAACATTGTAGACCAGTGTTATCTCTTGTATTTCTTCAGATTGTCATTTATGCTGCAAAAAAGAGCCGCTATATATAATTTGTCCTTGTTGCTGTCGATGCCAGAGTGGTCATGATGTGTTACTGAGTGTATGGGGTTCGTCCTGCGGGGTCTGGCCTGTTCACCGCCCCACTGGGACCATTACAGCCGCTCAGTCCCAATCAATTATTATGATCAGCAGGTCCTGCCTCATCAGCGTCCTGCTTTAGCACAGACTGTCTTCACTGCTTCCTCCTTGTGTTTCGTCACACAAAAGCAAATCCTGCAGTAATGGAGGTTAGTCAGAATCTAATGACTGTTTTACATAAGCCCAGCAATGCAAAGGAGTACTAACTCAAATGTGTCCTTGAGTAATTACATTATGGTCGTAAGCAAGATCTGATTAGAGTTCCTCTTTCATGAGAATTCTGCTCAGCTGCTCACGCTGGATTTATTTTCAAAGTATGAAACAGGCAGATTTTTTACATTAACTCTTTAAAACCTGATGTGTCATTGCTGATACACCCTGCACATATGCAGTTTGGATGGCTGTAACTCTTTCACTGTTTGTGCAATTGGAAAAATTCCAACGGTTTCTGAAACCTGACATGTTGCGCTTTATAGGTTTTATTGGGTCATTATGGTAATTTCACTCATGCTTCTACTAGAAGCTAGAGAAGAGGCCATTTTAGTAAAATTCTAACATACAGGAAATTATAAATGACTTCTAGATTTTGAAAGACCTGGGGAAAAAAGTGCACTGGAAAAATGGGCAAATGGACTCACTCTGGGCATATTTTCTAAACTTTTTATAGTCAAAATGAGAAAAAAAAAGTCCAGGCAGACCATTTTATCTGTTTCCTGATCAGCCCTAGCAAGCTCCAATCAATAATTTGTGCGTTTCTCATGGCAGACAGGAAGTCTTGTTGCTTTTGCACAGCTCAGTATTGTAAAGCATTTCTGATAAAGTGCTGCAGAGGCTTTTCTCCTGCAACACTGTGCTCAAAATAACCTCTCACCTCCATTACATCACCAGCCTCAGTGGACCTGTTCCAGCTTGCCTCTACTTTTGCTGTTTTTTGGGGGGGTTTTTTGGTCTAGTACTCATCTCTCTACATTCCAACGCACCTGTTAGCTCTTACTCTGCACCGTAGAGATGCACCAGGCCTGTTATGTAGTTTATAATGATCCCTACAGGGTGTTTCTCTGCATTGCCTGCTGTGATGATTAATATTTGACAGTGTAATCTTCCTGTTAAAGGCAGTAACTATTTGTAACACTACAGAAAAAAAGTCTAGGGTTTGAAAATGCTGTTATTTGGCAAAGCAGCATAAAAAGAGCCATTAGTAGTTATGTTATGTATGTGGTGTTAGGCTATTACCAGGCTGATATTGGATACTGTGAATTTTTCTCCTACTAAGCATTCTCTAGATAAATTTCACCCTCTGATGACTCCATAAAGGATGTTTTTAGTGTTGGAGCAGGGACGCTAAAAGAAAAAAAAGAAGCCTTGTTATTCATCGTGTGCCTCTCATCCCTTCCTTTGCACTTGTTCACCCTCTCCCTCTGCTCTTTTTTTACACATCCATTTTTCATCAGCCCTGGTCCTGATGCAGCACTAACGGCTGTGCAGGATACAGCAGGAGACGTGTGAGGTCACGAGGTGTGTTTTTGACGACGTGTGTTTAGTGCTGGTGGGAGTCTGAGCATTTTGAAGGTGAATCAAAGCATCTGTGCAGCTGCTCTCTTGGTTAGAATAGTCACACAAGGTGATGTAACCTCTTTATTCTCTGCAGCTGAAACATCTGAGATTTAATGTATTAACCAATCATATATCTCTTATGGTGCAGTTTCTGTCCCAGAGCAGTAAAACCCACTGACCTTTAAAACAGAGCAGGGGTGAAGAGTTACGGTGTTTATTGAATCAAGGACAAGTGCTTTTGTTGAATATTTCCATTTAATTGCTTTCATAGTTATGTGATATGTAACTCTCAAAGACATAAACAGTCGCCAGCAACCAAAAGCATCTACTGATTTAAAATGTTTAATAGTCTTTGACGCACTAATCCTGTCAATACATTGGAAAAAATCAGGTAAAATGCAGCTTCTCCACTTTTCAGCAGCATCAGATGTGATGTAGATGCTTGTTTTTATGTCCAGTTAAGGATTTGTTTTGCTGAAAAAGTAGCTTTTTCTTCAGTTTTGATATAATAATGATTTGATTTACTCTTAGCTTTTATGGACATTATGATCAATAAGTTAAATACAGGAAAATACCTAGTTTTCACTGAAAAAGGCTGCAAAGGTTAACAGCATTTTCAAACCCTAGACTTTTTTTCTGGAGTGTTACAAATAGTTACTGCCTTTAACAGGAAGATTACACTGTCAAATATTAATCATCACAGCAGGCAATGCAGAGAAACACTGATATAATGATAACTAGAAAATTACTTATGAAAGGTTAAATTTAGATGAAAATTCACTCGGAAGTCACCATAAAAATAATGTTATGTCTTGAAAGGTTAAGAGGAAAATGTACCTTCTATCCAAGTATGTTCAGTTAACACTTGTACACTCACAGAAATATTTAGGCCTAATTCTTAAGATTTATGTATTTTAATTGCATATAAAATTTCCATCTGTTTGAATCACGTAGATTTAACATAAACAGGCCAATAAACTTTATACACTGCATATTTGTCAGTCAAGTATAAGTGAAACAATTAAGAATGAGATTTATGTAATAATGCTATGTTCCCACAGATGTTTAAGTAGGTTGAGATCCGGTTGTTCTATGGGAGGTCTTAACCACTGCAAACCACAACTCCAATGCCTGACCCAGTGTGACCCATACCATTTTGGCCCTGGTGAAGGTCACTCAGATCCCTAAGGTTGCCCACATTTTAAGGACCAAATGTTCACTTTCTGCTAAATATATCCCATCCACTAAAAGGTACCATTGTAATGAAATAATCTCTATTATATTTCCATTTTACCTGTTAGTGGTCATAACATTATAGCTGATCTGTGTATAAAACGTGCACCATTAAGAAGGTTTTAAAACAAATGTGAAGGAGGAAAAGCAACACTGTTATCAAGAAAAGAAAGAAATTCTTACTTGACGCATTTGACCTCTACCTGTAAGGTTATTCTGCTGACAGTTGTTTAAGTCCTCACCATGATGCATTGACAGGTGTCCTTCAGGGCAATGCCAGGGGGTTGGTTCCAGCTACAATAACACAAAAAACAGGCAGGAAACCTTCAGCCTACTAGCATGGCGAAAAATGCTGCTTTATAGAGAATGTCTACAAAGACTTCACTGTCTATAAGTCATTTTTAATGCCTATATATCTATGAGAAGTTAAGACTTTATTTATATGTATATTTCTTTAAAATTAGTGTTTCAGTTCCTTAGGGATGGGACTCAAAAACCAGTTCTAGATTAGAACCAGTTCCAAAATTGTGCAACCCATTAAAGTAGTACACCTCTGAGCTTGTAATTTACATTAATCAGTGCCAATATGTTTTTCCAACAGATACAAACAAGTGATAACAAACATATGCATTTGTGCTACTGGAAATTTGCATGGAGAGGGAGTTTGTCTACATTTTATAGGAAAGATGACAAAGGTGCTGGTTCTAATGCTAAAATAATGATCACTTCAAATAAGAATGGAAATACCAACAATGTGTGGAAACAAAACATGGGCTTAAATTCCAGTGTTTTGCTAATTTTTTCATTCCTCGCCACATAAAGCAGTCAGAATCAGCAATCATTTTGTTTCTGTACAATAGCTGGAAAACAGTTCAGTCTTGTTTCACTAAATTTCAGATATCAGAGATCAGATATGTTTCAGTGGTGCCTTGTGCTGTATTGTCTGTCATGCAGACATGTGCTGTCTATCTGTCATCAGAAAACCATTTGATGTTTATTCAGTAAACTACTTGGAAACTGCTTAAATCTTCTGCCAATGGACAAAGTTAACGCAGCTGATATGTATGCCACATCTGACAGCTTTTAACACAGAAAATTGAGCTGGAATCAGTGAGAGAATTTTGCAAAACAGAATTTTTCCCTGTGGTTGGCCTCTTATCCATGATGCTTTTGGACATAAAAATAGAGGTTTTTAACCCTTAAAGACCTAGAATTATTTTTGTGGTGACTTCCAAATTAATTTGTCTCTCTATCAACATTTATTGTAATGTTATTCTCTGAATTTTTTATTTTTTCTGTGAAGATCAGGTATTTTCCTATATTTAATTTACTCATCACATACAGGTATGCGTATGTTCATACAAGCTCAGAGTAAATGCAAAGGTTATTATATCGGAACAGAAAAAACTGAAGCAAAAGTGACTTTTTCAAAATAATATATATCATTGATGTACATGAACATAAACACATGTTTACAACCACTGTTATTTGTCAAACTACATGGGTTTTATTGGTGAATCGATGTTGCAGAACATGATTGTGTTTCCATATTCACTATGGAGCCTCTGAACATCCATAAATTACACATTTGTATTTGAATCAATGAGGGAATCGTTAAATAATCAGTCTTATAATAGCAGTGGTAGCAATAAAATCTTCTATTTTCCAAAATCTAAATCTTGCCTTCAATAGCCTTTTTGTGGTCAGGGTTGTTTTATGTGAATTATGAGATTATGCATTATTATCATTAAGAATAACCCGACTCCTCTCCACCAGCTTTGCAACCTTTTGATCCTGAACTTAACAAAAACAGAATAACTGAGGGCATTTCATGTAGCATATGTTTTGGAAACATGAAGATACTCCTGTTGCTTTCATATCAATAATCACAGGTTATTTAGTTTTGGTTTTTTTTAGAAGTGTATGACAGATTTTTGGATGTCACTGTCTCCCCATTTTTCCGATATTATATAAGAAG
This sequence comes from Apogon hyalosoma, assembly GCA_037367295.1. NCBI lineage: Eukaryota > Metazoa > Chordata > Actinopteri > Kurtiformes > Apogonidae > Apogon > Apogon hyalosoma. Next base: position 29,464,772 of record JAPQRP010000018.1, read on the forward strand.
AGTCTTTATTATTTGCCAATATGTATTGTATTGCACACAATTGTACCAAAATTGACCTTTAATACACCACATATTGCTGACTAGGAGCAGTGGGCTGCCATATCAGGCACCCAGGGAGCAAATGGAGGTTTAATCATTGAGTAACTCACAAAAATGTCTAGCAGTATTCTGATTCTGATTCTTATACGTTGTGAAAAACCAATATATATGAATACCTCTGTCCTGTTTGAGTAGTATCTTATGATTCCTTCTTCTATCTCAGGATAATTTGAGACACACAGCAGAGAATCTGGTCACCACTGACTCATGTGAGCAAAGCAAAAGTGTTGTTTTATGTTTTAACAAACCACACAATGTTTTATTGAAAGGTAAATGAGAACATGAGAACAGTCCGTGTTTTCCTTCAGTGATTTACCTCCTCCTCAAATGTTATTTCCCAATCTGCATGGACACAAACAGGTTTTGTGAGGAGACTTGCTGTCATATGATGGCACTATTCCATTTTTTTGAATGAATCTTTCACTCTGATAAGCAGTACACAAAAAAGCATTTTCTGTTTGGTACAAAGTGAAAAGTCTCTTACTTTTGCAGGATGTAGAAGAAAAGAGGGTTTTTGTAATTAACCAAGACAAGATATCATATCTCTTCTAGATTTAGGCTGGATAACTGCATTAACAAAATAAAACCCTTATTCTTTTCCTGTTCTGTCAAGCAGGAAAATTCAAGTAATAAACGAACAGAACAACACTGATCAGTTTGTTGTGTTCCGGCCAAAAAACAAAGCTGATTTCTGTCACATGTCTGCTTTTACTGATAGAATGGCATTAAACAACATGTGAGAAAAACTTTCTGATAAATGCCTGAGGTGTTTTTTTATGCAGTAATTCATTCTGGCAAAATATGCTTCTGGGCTTTAAAGCAATAACTGTGATGATTATATGCATTTTTTTCCAGTTTTCTAATATGCAAAATTGAACTTTAGAACAGCTGCAGCAGGCACCTGTATGACATCTGACCTGGAAAAAAAGATGCAGAAAGTTAGTTATTTGTGAACAGTGAAACCTAATATTATGCTTGTGTTTACCTCTGCAACTTTGCATCTATATAAAGAGACATCACTTCATAAAGAATCTGGTGGTGACCAAAACACAAAAAAATTACTGGAATATGTAAACAACTGCATTTTTAGACCAATAAAGCTATAAACACAGGTTTTTATTTTCAAGGGCTGTAGAATGATGACAGTAAACAAGTGTAGAGCGATGGGAAATGACATGTGATAAAGGAATGCGGTTCATGGTTGGCATCTTTCAACATGTTGCTACAAGACCTCCCCACTGGGATGATGATGATGCTACTATCTGTGACATTTGTTTTTCTGTGGTAAAGTATCACTAGAAAAACCAAAGATTATCTTGAATTTCACACGCATTCTGGAAAGTATGTATCATTTCCAACTTATCAACCCAGTTCAGTTCTCTCATGGTAGTTTTTGGACAAAATGTAGTCAAAGATCAGACATATTTCACCCTGAATGTGGCTTTTGGTGCCAAAATGAAGACCAGACAAAAAGTCATTAGAAGGGCAATAATCTGAGAGTAATTTGAGGTCTCAAGACAAAAAAAACCACACAGATTGGTTTCAGTGTCTACCTAATTAAAACCATGTTTATAGCATCCGTATGTATTCTTCTTTTCTCACATCTGACTCTGGAGCTCAGATGCTTATCGGGGCTCTGAGATATTTAGAGATTCCTGACAGGAGGGTCAGCGAAGGGAGCGGATTTGTTATTTCAACCCAGTTTGAGAGCCAGGCCCCAGGGGTCAAACGCTGGCCAGTCCGGCCTGATTGTAATTGTGTCCTGGGGGGTCTGTCCTGCATCCAGCCTGTTGTTGTTGTTTGGCCCCAGTTGCTGTTCAAGTGTAGCAGCCGCACAGATGAAGGGATGACTCTGGGGGTTGAAAAACAGACAAATTGTGGGAGGTATAAAGACCTGGGGTTAAAGGGTTATTGTTGCTCTGATGTAGGTAGAGGAGTGTTGTCCTAAAATGGAAACTAACAGGTGTGGGACGCTGCAGCTTTGACGTCACTCACTCTCTTGGTTTGCATTTTTTATTTCGTCTGTGCCTTCCTGCTCAGACTTGAGTCGTGGCTTATTTTTATCCATTTGTTGTTTTATTTATCTACTTTTGCATCCTTCAGGTTTGTTCTCTCACATCATGACCTAGGAGTGGTTTTGTGGTGATTTCCAGACAAGTTTTCTCCTCATCTAAACTTTCCTAAATGAGTTTATCCTTTGTGTTGTTCTGTTAAGTGTGAATATTTTACTATATTTAATTTACTGAGCATGTATATTTTGTGGTTTGAAGACGACTAAATTAAATTTGAAGCAGAGTTCTGGTGTAATTTTGGCTTTAAAATGCAAATAATTAAAACAACGAGGCCCCATCCACACTAATGTACATACTTTGCAAAGTATTATCAAACTACTATCCTTCTAACTTACTACTATTAAACTATTTTTGTGGCAGCTTCCAAATGAATTGTTCTCAATATTTAACTGTCCTTAAGTAGTTTATTATCATTTATTGTAATATTATCGTCTGCATTTTGTGTTTTTTTCAGTGAAAATCAGATATTTTCCTACATTTAATTTACTAATCATGCAGATGTTTATAAAAGCTCAGAGTAAAGTTCAGGATTATTATATAAAAAAAAGAGACATCTAAAGAAAAAGTGATTTTTTTTCAACAAAATCTCTCACTAACTGAACATAAACCAAGTGTCTCTATCCACTGTCATTGATCCAACTCTGTGGGTTTTGCAGGTGAATCAATGTTGTAGAAGATGACAGTGTTTCCACAGTAACTACAGAGCCTCTGAACGTCCAAATGGGTCATATCTGATGACCATGAAAAGATGACAACTGCATTTTACACCAATTATTTACATGTACTGGTGGATCAATAGGGATTAAACAGTTTATATCAGTAGATGACTTTGGTAGATGGTGGATGTTTGGGTCTGTATGGGTTAATTGTAATATTATCCACTGAATTTAGGATTTTTCAGTGAAAATCAGGTATTTTTCTCTATTTAATTCACTGATCATGTACATGTTCATAAGAGCTCACGGGAAATTCAAAGATTATTATGTCAGATCAGAGAAAACTGAAGAAAAAGTGACTTTTTCATCAAAATATATCATCAACTGAACATAAAAACCAGTATCTAGGACCACTTCATATGTGTGTTTTATTAGTGAATCAGTGTTGCAGAAGATGAAGGTGTTTCCATGTTCACTATGGAACCTCTGAACGTCCCAAAAAAAATCTGAGAAACTGTATTTTACCTGAATTATGTGAACGCATTGATAGGATTTATGGTTAAAAAGTTATTAGACCAGTAGATGTTCTTGGTTTAAGTCTATGAGAGTTAAAATGTATCAGAACCCAATTGAAAATGAGTCTCCCAGACACACTGATGTGGTTTCCAATGTTGAGAAGAAGCAGAACACAAATGTTTCCAACAACCATAAATAATTATTTCTCTTAAAACTTCTGTTAAGGCATAAAAGAACAAAGTCTTGAGGGACATTTCAAAATCTGTCAAGTCAAGTTTCAAATGTTTTAGTGTTAATCATATTCAAGTCACAAGAATGTCCCTCAGCCAAATCCAATTAAATAAAACTGTTTTTACTCAAACAGTGATTAAAACCCACATCTGAAGTGCACAATTTCAACTGCACTTAAAAAACGGAATAATATTTATAAGAGATTAAAATATAAAGAGTTTAGGTGTCATATCTAGAGCAGGTTTTACTCATGTTTTATGTATTGTGGCTTTAATGAAGGGGGGGTTTCTATAAATCTGTCACGTCTTCACTTGCAAAAAGACAGCAACACCAGCTGTATATGCAAAACACCTCATACCCTCTGTCCTCATGTGTTTTGTATGTTTATGCTCCAAGGCAAAACTGACAGCTACACAGTTATTTATTACTCTTATATCTGCTAAATTAAGTACACAAGCAGGTTATTAAATATCATGATGTGCAGCTCTTTTTCTTGTTTTATTTATAAGTGCATTTCGAAAAATAATGTGAAAAAGCCAAGCAAGAAAAAGTTTAGTTGTCTTATACAAATGTGCGAGTTACAGTTTATCATTCATTATCTGAACCCGCTTTATTCTAGGGTCACGGGGTTCATTAGAGCCTATCCCAGCTACTGCCAAAGACGTGCTGATAGGCTAATTGGCTAATCTAATTTGCTCAGAGGTGTGAATGTGAGAGTGATTGGTTGTTCGTCTCTATACGTCAGCCCTGCTATAAACTGGCGACTCGTCCACGATGTACCCTGCCTTCGCCCATAAGTAGCTGGGATAAGTAGCTGTAATTTCAGTGTCAGGTAAATAATATTAGGTCAAAACAGGTACAATTCAATAATGAAATGACCAAAAATTATGTGTAATAAATTAAATATTCATTTCTAGATTGAAAAAGGAAATATGTAAGATTTCAATTAATTTTCTGATCAATTGGTTCTCCAAAAAATTAAATGCAAGCACACTTCAATAAGTGAAGAGGGCTACACCAGTGTATCTTTCTGGAAAATCAGAAAAAGGTGCAACAGTAAGAGAAAATAATGAAAAAAAACGTTTTTTGGTTTTTTTTTAGAGCTCAGGAAAGAATGGAGTTGATGCATCAGGATCAGGATACTTCGACATGGTTTTTCTCATTGGTTCCCTTCCCCGTGGTGGCTCAAGTCTTTTTTTTTGTTTTGTTTGGGGGGGGTTCCCATGACTGTAGCAATGAAGTTAAAAAATGTATAATGGTGCTAAAAATAAGTTGGGGTGAATTCACAGCCTTTTCTGTTTTGACGCTGTGTTGTTCCCCTTCACATACGAAGGTGCGCTCGTGACGTGCGAGATCAATGGGGGCATTTCACTGTGGACATGGATGTAACTGGTGCTGCTGATCCTCTCCTTTTCATACGCTGTTACACCTGGTCGATCATGGGTGTTTGAGTTAATGCCACAAAACTTCAGGGTATTTTCAACACCCTAGAAATGTCATGTTTACAGAATAAACTGAAGCCTGTGTCCTCTGCTCAACTGTTTTTCTTGTACAAAATCCAGACCTTTGATAAACTGCTTGCGACCTGAATTTATTTCACAGTTACACTGTCAGTTTTGCTTTTGGGCACAAACATACATTAACATAGAGAATATGGTTTGTTTTCCATCTCATTTGTATCCCAGTAAAGAGTTGACAGGTGTAACAACGGTCTCAAAGCTACACTATGTCATGTCGAACCTGCCTTGCACAAATACAGTCGTGCTCGTAAGTTTACATACCCTAGATGAATTTGTGATTCTTTGGCCATTTTTCAGAGAATATGAATGATAACACAAAAACTTTTCTTTCACTCATGGCTAGTGGTTTGGTGAATCTATTTATTATCAAACAAATGTGTTTGCTCTTTTTAAATCATACTGACAACAGAAACTATC
>JAPQRP010000018.1:29509160-29529959 GCA_037367295.1 Apogon hyalosoma
TATTCAAAACACCCTCCCTCCTCTGCACAGTCCCCCCCCAACCGAATCAGTCTCGGGATGTTAACAGTTGTGTGCCTGTAAAAAAAAAAAAAAAAAAGTAAAGCCGGAAAACAAAGATCAAAAAGACAGGAGAGATGCCAGTAGTCTGTTAAATCAACATGGTTCCTGTTTTATTATCCATGTACATACACATGGCCTCGTCTGGATTACCAACAGTCTGACCCCTCCCTTGCACATGTTTTCTCTGAGACCTTAACTAAGCTTCGACAAACTGGCTTAATTGTATGCATTGGCGGAGATACCTGAATGTATCACCTATGTGGGAGGGACTCTACCCTCCACTGCTGTGTCACACTCTTACGTTTCATTCACATTCCCCTATTTTAATTCACTTTTTTTTAATTCTGCAAATTGCAAACTTCCTCCAAACTTCAGTGTTTCTTGATAATAGGAAAGTTGACCACCCCCCTTCCTTTATATTCTGAGGCCAGAGAGGGTTAGAAGCCCATTGTGTTTGCGTGAGTGTGTGCCTTGGGAAGGGGGGTGGGTCCCCATCCATCCTGCTGAGGTGGAATTTGGGTCAAGGGGATTGAGACTTATTTTAAGGAGGGGTAGAGGCCTGTATTGTTTAGCTTGAATCTCACACAGTCGCCGTTGAGACACAGTTTGAGTAAAAAACAAATAAACATTCCCAAATTCCCCTGGTATTTAAATTCAGATTATGTTTAGCACATCCTAAAATAATTTTCCCAGACATGGAGTGAACAGCATAGCTCACATTCCTCTTGGGTTAAATCCATAAGATGTGGGCGTGCCCTTTCAAAAAGTAGATAATATGAAGTGAATTAATATTATCATACGAATGAAGTGTAAAATGCTGCAGTGTTTGCTACAGGACTGATTGTAATTGCTTTATTGGTTAACAACAATTTTCTATTTTAAAGGTTTGAACATGTAGGGATGTGGTGCTTCTGAGTGAAACTTTTTGTCTATAATTAAGTAAAAGTATGTGGATAGACTTTGGGCACACTGTTTTACATTTTTGTGTGGGATAAGTACACAGTTATCTTTTATAGATACTGACTGAAAACAACCTGAAAACTAAACAGGATGATCTACTGGAACCACTTTTAACCTTTTATTACAATTTTTCATTAGGAATAAGACTTAAAGTACTGTTTTATTGTGAATTGTTTGTAGGTGTGGAGGTGCAGGCAAAGTCAAAAGTTTAGTTCCCACAGTGTGTGAGGCTTAAGAAGTGCCTGTGTGTCTTTGTGTTTTTCAGTGTGTATAATCAGGTAAGCTGATAGCTAGACATTAAAAGTGCTGGGAGTTTGTTTTGAGAGTCCAGGGGTATCAGATGTGAGGTTTTCCAGACTGCTGTGAGATTTGAAGAGAAAAGCAAAGGGAAAAGAAGAAAACATTCACTCCCCCCACACCTTCCTCCATCAGAACACAGATAGACATGGCAGCCATTGTATGTGTTGTGCTAATATGTCATTTGTTTTAAACTGTAAAACTACAAGGCAAATACTCACAATAGGTGACTGGACTTAACCAATCAAAAGGCAGCAGAGCTTTGCAGTGCGTGTCATTTCACTGATGTGTTGTGTGTCTCTGAACTTGCATTGTGTTAAGAGATTTTAATCCACTAACAGGAAAAAGCATAATTCTCATTGTGCAATATTTTCTATGAAGTTCCCTTTGGGGTTGCTGTTTTATTTGTGTCAGTGCCTAGACTTGTTTTTGCTTTGCTATGGTTTGGACTGGACCAAATTAGAATCTGATTGCAATTAAGCAGTGATTCGCATGATCAAGTCAGCTTAGGGGGTCAGGATCTCATCAAATAATTTTTCTACAAGTCCGGTGATTAAGTTCAGATGGTAATAATGTTAAAGGATTTGTTTGTGGTGAAGTTTGTCTGATTTGTGTTGTGAGAGCTGGTCATCATTATCTGGCTGAATGTTAACTCCTTTTTTATGAGCATCATGGGTGTAATTGTTCTTTCTGAAGCACAGCAGGAGTTTTATAAAGAAAATAAAAATGGCATTAAAAGTGACAATTTTTCTCTTGTCATTTCAGTTGGCCAACCAGATGGTGTGTCTGTGGCTCAGAAAGAAGAGTCTCCTGAAACCATGGATGCCATTCAGGATGAAGTGGCTCCTCAAGTGAATGGAGAGAAAGTGGAGAAAGAGTCTGCTGATGCCAATGATATCTCTGCTGTTGAAGAGAAGGCAGTGGAAGAGAAATCTGCTGACCCAAGTGAGGTGGGCTTCAAGAAGATCTTCCGTTTTGTGGGCTTTAAGTTCACGCTGAAGAAGGACAAAAGTGAGGAGAAAGACCCTGTCAAGTTACTGACAGTCAAAGATAAAGATGGAGAAGAGGTTGCTGAGGAACCTGCAAAGGAAGAGGAAGCTGCCACTGTTGAGGAGAAGAGCACAGCTGAAGAAAAGGAGGCTGATACAGAGGTATCCACCGCTGAGGCTCAGGTGACTAAAGAAGAAGACAAGGCTGAAACCACTGAAGTCCCTGCTGAAGGTACTGAAGGTGAAGTTACTGAGGAAGCAGCCAAAGAAGAAAAAGCTGAGAAAGAAGGTGAGACCAGTGCACCATCTCAGGAGCCCATCTCAACCTTCAGGAAGCTCTTCACCGGCGGACTCTTTTCTAATCTGAGAAAGAAAGCCAGCATCAAGAAGACGAAAGAGGAGGAGGAGAAAGAGGAGGCAGCTAAGACAGAGGAGGCTGCTGTTGAGGAAAAGGAGGAGAAGGCTGAGGTGCAGGAAGAGGCCAAGGAGGAGGCATCCGAGGCCCCTGAAGAGGACAAGTCAGAGCCTAAGGTTGAAGCAACTTCTGCCACTGAGGAAGAAAAGCCAAAGGAGGAAGCAGCAGCAGCTGTACCTGAGGAGAAGGAGGAGGAACCAGCTGCTTCAGAAGAAGCAAAACCTGAGCCTGAAATAACTGCTGAAACCCCTGCTTCAACAACAGACACTACTGATGAGGCCAAACCAGAAGAGGAAAAGGACAAAGCTCCACTGGAGGCGTCCTCTGAGGCTGAGGTGCTTTCATCGCAGGAGAAGGCAAAACCCCAAGGAAGCCCCCTTAAAAAGCTTTTCACCGGAGCAGGCTTGAAGAAGCTCTCAACTAAAAAACAAAAGACCAAGAAAGATGTTGAAACCAAGGCTGCAGAGTCTGGGGAGCAGGTGGCTGAGCAGCTTCAGTCCTCCACTGATTCAGCAGAGGCTCCCAAAGCTGAGAGTGGGCCATCTTCTCCAGAGGAGTCAGGAGAGCATGTTATTGCTGTAGAGGTGACCCAAAATGAATCAAGCCAGGAAACTGAGGGTGAAGTGGCTTCTGATGGGGAGAAGAAAAAAGAGGGTATTATTGCCTGGTCCTCCTTCAAGAAGCTGGTAACACCCAAGAAGCGTGTCAAAAGGTCCTCTGAGAGTGAGGATGAAGCCACAGGTGAGAAACCAGCCAAGTCAGCCACCTTGTCGTCCTCCGAGAGTGCTGCACTGACAGATAAGAGTGTGGAGGAAGAATCTAAGGAAGAGAAGCCCACAGAGGAAGAGCCAAAGACCGAAACCACTGAGAAACTAGTCAGTAGCACCGAGGAGCCCAAAAAGAAAATGGACACCTCTGTCTCCTGGGAGGCTCTAATGTGTATGGGTGGACCCAAAAAGAGGACCCGCAAAACCTCAGATTCTGATGATGATGATGAGACCAAGATTGAGGAAGATGTTCCAGCTGCAGCTGCTGAGGGCGAGCAGGAGGGCAAAACTGAGGCTGCCATTGTCGCTTCCCAAACTAGTGAAACTGATGGTGAAGTTGTTTCCTCTCCTGAACCTTTAAGCAGCCCTCCATCTGCCTGGGACACACTGAAACGCATGGTTATGCCAAAGACTAAGGCCAAAAGTGAGGAAAAGGCAGAGGAAAGTGCAGAGCAAGTCCAGTCAGACAGTGAAGCCCCGAAAGAGGAGATGTCCTTTTCTCTGAGGAAGTTCTTCCCTGGACGCAAGAAGAAGAAGGCTGAGAAACAATCATCAACTGAACAGGGCTCAGGTGAGGAGGACTCTGATACGCCAGCTGTGGTTCCCCTCTCAGAGTTTGATAAGCCAGCTGAGCCTGAAACAGAGCAACCTGCAGAAGAAGCAGCAGAACCAGCTGCAGTCCAGATTAAAGTAACTGCTGAAGATAGGTCTCCTTCATGGATCTCAGCCAATGTTGAAGATGTCAATGATCAACATGATCAACTGAGTGATATTCCAGAGGAAGCAGAAAATGCTGCCACACCAAAGTCTGTTGACACTGACATTGCAGATGATGATGAGCCGGCTGTGCCCCCTAAGTCTCTGGGCAGGACAGGCAGGAGACTGTCTACAGCAGAAGTGAAGCCTGTTGCTGTAACTCCATCCACAGAGACCACCCCGGTTCCTAAAGGACCAGAGTCAGAGAGTGCCACAGAAGTTCTCGAAGGTGTGAAGGCCCAAATCAGTGAACTCCCTGCCAAGACATCGGTTGCTCTTCAAACATTGCAAACAGAACAAGCAGTTGCAACGACAGAGTCTGAACCACCAACTGAGACTGCTGAATGCAAGACAGTCTCTGTCCTGGAGATGCACGCCCGCAATGAGGCCACGGCTATTTGCACTGGCCTGGGGACCAAGGAGATTGCCAAAGTTGCCCTGGAGAAACCTGGAATGCCCATTGTTGAGACTATGACTGTGATTCATGATGCTTTAAGCACAGAGGTGTCAGCGGAAACCCCGAAAGAAAAACTAGAGGAAGCTGTTGTTACTGAAGATGTTGTGCTTGAGGCCCAAGTGCACCAAATCGACACTACTGAGCTTGAGCCTGTAGTCGAAAAAACACCTAACTCAGTGGCTGACATTCAAACAGCCAGTGAGACCTATGAGCCTGAGATTGAGAAGGTTGGAATCATCAGCACTATCCTGCAGGGATCTGAGGTCTCCCAGCCACCCACCACCATTGAGAACTCACCTAAAGCTGTCATAGTTAATCCTATCACACCAACATGTGAAGTAGGCGTGTGCACCCAGAGCATCCAAATCACTGAGCCAACTGTAGAAATTAAGGAAGTGAAAACAGACGTGGAGCAGCTGGTTGCAACTGAAGAGATCACCCCAGTAACAGAGATCATCCAGGCTGTGACTAAAGAGATAACTTCTGTTGTATGTGAGAAGGCAGAGACCATCACAAAGGAGACCGAGCCAGAGATTCCTGTAGTTTCACCAAGTGAAGAGATTCCTGTTATCACAGAAGCAGTAGTCCTTGTTGCCCCACTCCATGTGGAGTCACAGCAAGCGGAAGCCTCAAACACAGCGGCCATTGAAAGTGAATCAGTGTCTGTAGCAGTTACAGATGAGGTGGTTAAAGAGAAGGATGTCGAGGTGTGCGCGGCGGTGGAGATCAGTGAGGTTATCAAGGATGAAGTGGTGCAGCCTGACAACATTGAGGCTCAGAGCATGACCATCGCTCAGAATGTCATTCAGGATGCTGTGGAAAAAGTTTCAGAAGACATAACTGAACCTGAAAAGCCCGCAACCCCATCAGATGACATCTCAACTCCAGTCCAGGCAGTAGCAACGACAGAAAAAGATATTGAGGTTGACACAGAAATCCCTGTTGTCACTGAGACTCCCATTACACTCATCTGTGAAAAACCATCACCAAAGTCGCTTCATGTTGCCATGGAGGTCACAGATGCGATTCCTATTGAGGTCACAAAGAGTATCGATGCCCTTGTAGAGGAAGAAAAGAAGGAGGAGAAGAAACCAGAGGAAGAGTTGAAGCAAGCTGAGGAGGTAAAAGTAAGTGACGAAAGTGCTGTTGTGGAAGAAGTGGAAGAGATAAAAGAAGAGCGTCAAACAGAAATTGAAGAGGTGAAACCAGAACAAGATGTCAGTGAGTCCGTTGACGTAAAACCTGAAGCAGAAGAAGAAATTTCAGAGGCACCTGCTGAAGAGAAGAAAGACGTGGTGTTCCACATGCCAGTCCAGGTGGTCCTGCATACAGCGCAGGTGGTCGAGGATCCCTCATTTGAAGAAGAAGCTGCAGTAGAATTCGATAGCAACGGCCCCGTGGACTCAAATCCACCAACTGAAGGCTCAAAAGCTCAGAGCCCCGCAAGCCAACAGCAAGTGTCGGAACGTCTTTCTACGGTGACAGAAGAACCTTCAACTTCTGCAGAGGATGACCGAGAAGCAGCAGCCAGCCAGCCGGAGACAGCATCGCCGGGAAAGTGCGCGGAGGTGATGGCTCAGGTGATCGAGGTGATTGAGGAGGCCGTGAAGGAAATCGAGCCTGTTTCCACAGAGATCACAGCAGCATCATGAGCAGGTAAGACGAACCAGATGGCATTCATAGATGTTTAAGTTTTCACAAGGTTTGCTAAAAGTAGTTTTTCAGCATTTTAGCGTTGTGAGGAATAAAGAAAGGCGGTTATTTTCAAAATTCCTTTGTTGGCATATCAAACAATCTTCTCATAGTGTTTTTTTTTAAACATCAATGGGCCCTACTTTTATTAGGGAGTAGGGGAGGGGATTTGCCCACTGACCAGATGAAAAAGCTTTTGTTCAGACTATGAGTAACCAGGGGACCTTTGATATCAAAGCAGGAATGCCGCCGTTGACCCCTTCTTTGTAGGCCGGGGTCTTAAAGGGAAGCGGTGTGTGAGGGGCAGATGAACTTGTGCTGAAAGACTGATTATGATTCCTCCACTCCCTCCTCCTGTTTTCCTTCTATCACAGGCTCAGTATGGAGTCAAGAAACCATGTCGGAGTACACATTTGTTAGATTAAATTACAAAGCCTCAAAGAGTCCAAGTTGGGGTTTGTCGGTTGTTTTGACTGGATTATATCTTTGGTATATTCAGGCAACTTTATATAAACGGGCACTTTTCATGTGCAGAGCTTCAGAGTCATTGTGCGGTGTTATGTGATGTAATCATTCACTTCAATATTTATTAAGCAGTCCTGCAGCTCTGCAGCAAAGGATAGTTCTGAAGGGGAGCTTAGTGAGTCACAGCAGCTGCTTTCTTACATTAAGCACAGTGTTGGCAAACCGTGACAGAAACAAATGTGTTTAATATATACAGCATATGAATGTCTGTGCATTTGAGTGTATTAGCATGGACACAACAGTTTAATGTCATTATTAAATTTCTAAACTTACTGTACACAATAGATCACACCAGCATAAAAAGAGATAAATAAAGCAAAAAATATATAATGATTAAAAGAATTCAAAGAGGAAGTAAAAAAAAAAGCTTTGCAGGAGTAGATAATGTAGCATAAGGAATATTAAAAAAAAAAAAAAAAGAAGAAAACAAAACAGAACAGAAAAATCAAATAAAATCTACATGTAAATGAGTAGTATTTTACACAAACGATTAAAGGCAAATAGATCTGGCTCTGTATATATAATCTCCATGTAATCATATATAAATATTTCAGTTAATGAAAGTAATGGATTAAAGACAAAATCCAAAACCAGAAACAAAAGTGCATTAAAATATATTTTAAAACCAAAGCCTTCAACTAAAATTGAAATTGTTCATTTCAATAATAATGGAACATAAAGCAGTCGAATGATGTAACGTGAGCACTAAAAGTTTTTTTTTTTTTTTATTTGATTTTGTTGCTAATATTTATCTTTGTGTTTCCCTCCTTCCAGCTGAATATACATGACTTCTGCCTGGGCGACGCACTGTCTGGACCAGGAAGTGAGTGACGAGGGAGAGCGAGAGAGAGCAAGAGAGAGAGAGAGAGAGGAGGCTGCGGCTCTGCAATAACACGATGAGACCCGCCCACAGAGACTGAGCGACTGAGCAAAAACAGCTCCGCCATTCCCTCCATCTCCCCTTCCACCTGTAAACCCCACCTTGCAGCCGTTTTCACAGCAAAGTGACGTCCCACCACACGTCCTCACTCACTCATTCACTCACTCACCCTCACACACTCATCCATGTCCTGTGCCTCAGAAACATCTCATCTGGCCTAAAACTCAGTGTGACGTACTGTATGTTCAGTGTCTCAGTGACTTTCCATTGCCCTTGCTGCATAAGGCAACCCGATTGAGTGTGTATGTGTGCATGTGTGTGTGTGTGTTTTTGTATGTGTATAGCAGCAAGAGTGAGCTGATGTCAGAAGGTGAAGAGATAGAGGATTATTATCTTGTATATTGTATTTATATCTTGAGTATTCTTCCATTCAGCCTTTATTTTTTCAATTTTTTGCCCTTTTTTTGGTCATTGTATGAACATTGTTGCCTTTTTAAAGAAAAATTCTCACACAGTCTGTGATACATGAGGTACTCTTTTAAGTAACGTTGCAGCAGTCGATAAAATTTAACAAAGAAAATTCCTGGACTTCAACAAATGTGAAGCCGCTGCTTAAAAGCGCCGCGTGTATCACAGTTTTTATCTGTCATTTTCAGAGGTTATTTCGAGTTCTGTTGCGAGTATTACGCGAACCACGGTACAGGTTTGATTCCACTGTCGGGATGCGATGACGCAGACTGATGAAATCAAAAGGGTAGGGCAGAGTGTGTGATGACACGTAACGCAAAAAAAAAAAAAAAGCACCGTGTGTTTGATTTTTGACACATTCTCTCGTCACAGTGCGCTGCATCCCACCAGAATATTTTAAGCTTCATGTAGATAAGAAAACCAATCACTGCCTGATTTACTGTGAAAAAAAACATTGTTACACATTGATTCTTGTAAAGATACAATAAAGTACTATTATAACACTCTATTTGGTTAACAAATGCCAATTTTTGACACTGTCAGCATCATTCGGGGTAGATTTGTGTGAAACAGCATACAGTATCATATGCACAGTGTTTATTATCATGTTTTTATTGTTTCATTTTGACATTGTTGCATTGGTGTGTTTAACATTTCTTCCTGTATCTCTTAAAGACTGTGTGTCGACACCCTCTGTTGCCTACAAAAAGTAGTACATGTGTGTTACTTTGACTTCACCCATGTGTTTTAACGGAGGATCCTGTGTTCATTTCGGTGTGATTCTAGAGCCTGCACTATGTTCTTCACCCTGCATGATAGCTCAGGTTCATTACATTGGCACCAGGGAGGACGTAGACTCACTGGTTGTTTATTTTCAAGAGGCACAGACACTGCATGGTACCAGAAATAAAATCAAGAGCTCATTTTACTTCTTACTTTAAAAGGCAAATCGAATTAAGATAAATCAGGGAGTCACGGTTTTTCCATTTCTCACAGGATAAGACATCAGTTGTATCCAATTAAATCCCTAAAACTATCTCCTCGCAGACACTTTCATTCACATGTCAAACCTCAAGTCATAAGGTCAGGGCTTATTATGGACGTATATTGGAAAACTGGGAGATGTGTTTTTGAGCAGAGGGGTTTTAAACCTTTCCCCAGTGTCTAATTTTACCACCAAAGCAAACATGTGATCGCGTATTTGTTCACTTCCGACCAAATTTTGCACTGCGTGAACCATTTGGACGTTACAAGAATCTGCTGAGCGCTGCTTTAATCCAGAGACGTTCAATCCTTATTGGCTGATTGTCGCAGCTCTAAAAGCCCGCGTTTCATTAAGCTTTACGACCAAACAAGACACGGATCAGGAAGTACGGACCCCCTGATCAGGTTATCACCCCCCTTTACTTTACAGTGAGGGTGTGTCAGCCATACTTGCTTTATGTAAAATAAATTATTAAACTGCATAGACAACAGACTTGCTATTGTTGCATAATGTAAAGCAGTCAGTAAATCAGTCCTCCCTGTTATTTTGTAACACACTTAACTGTGAACCTGTTAACATTTGTACAGATTGTATACCTATGTACTTAAAATAATATTGTTGTAATATTAACAAATAACCTGCCTTCATTTAGCTTAATATTCATGTAGCATGGTCTTAATGGTCTTTTATATTTTCCAAGCTGTTAATAGTAAGAATACAGAAACTTGTCTATATTTCATCCAATAAAGTTAGAGTAAATCAGTGTGTGTGTGTTATTTGTCTGTTTTTAAGACATTAATCACAATAAGCATCAGTGACATGAGACCTTATCGTTATTTCGGTGTCATTTCAGCTACATTTTTCCAACACAATTACTTATTTGTATTTTTTCTGTTTTCAAAGTATCAAAATATCCTGCGGTGCAACCATCTGCTCCTGAGTACTGTTTAGAAACACTGAAATTACTCTAGACCTATTCAGATTTACACATGCATACCTGACTTCTTATGTGTAATTGGTATTTCTTAAATAAATGAATCCGTTTGATACGAATTAGAGGAAAATAAAAATTAACTACATTTCACACTACAGGTGAGAATGCTCCATTCTCAAAAATATGAGCTGATTTCTCTAAACCTGTATTAAGACCTCATAACATTTTTGTGGCGAACACAATTTTCTCCACGTGTAACCTTTCCGAAGTGATGTCACAGTTTATTAAAATATTCTCTTCTGCATTTTTCTGTGAAAACTGGGTATTTTCCATTATGTAATTAACTGATCATATAGATGTTCATAAAAGCTCAGCGTAAATTCAAAGGTTATTATATCAAAACAGAGAAAACTGAACAAAAATGACTTTTTCAGTAAAATATATCATTAACTGAAGGTAAAACAAGCATCTGTAATCACTGTCATTGATCAGAGTACATGTGTTTTATTGATAAATCAGATACAGAAGATGAGTGTTTCATATTCACTACAGAGCCTCTGAACGTCTAAGTGGTTTATAATATGTGATGATGATGATGAAAAGCTGAGAAACTGTATTTTACCTGAATTATTCACATGTATCGACTGTATTAGTGGTTCAGAGGTCATTCAGTATTTTACATCTGTAGATGCTTTTAGCCGCTGGTGGCTGTTTGTCTTAAAGGGTTTAAGTAGGATAAAGAAATTGTCAAATAGTGATATTTTCTTAAGTCTAATTCACCTAGATGAAAATGACTAAAATAAAGTATCTGACTTTCAGCTTTAGTCATTTATTCCTATCTTTTCTATTTTAAAGTTGACCTATTGAAAATCTTGTGTCATTAACTCATAAACATCTACAGTGGGAAAAAAAAAAAAAGATAAAACCTATGAACAATGAGTCGTGGTGATGATTCTATGCTTTGATTGAAAACATCAAACAAATACAACCCCCAGTTATAAAAAGATGTGTTTTATTGTTCATTCTTCATTGAAAAACAAAGTTGTTTATACAGAAAAAAACTTACTCACATTCCTGAGAACACAGATAGATCACAGTAGATGTCAGATGGGCATCGGGGAGCAGGGTTAATATTGTGTGCACCAAAATATCAGGAGATGGGGTCGTTTACAAGTCTTATACGGTGATTCAAATACCAACAGTAAAAACACGGTCAAATGTCTCCTTTTCCTGAGATACTGAGATGTTTTAACACACGACTACACAACCAGAATTACAGGACTGATATGAGTAAAAACCGTTTAATTTTCTATAAGGCTCTGCATATCTGTGCATAAGTCGAGCTCTTGAAGTGAATGTCAGTAGTAAAGCATTTCAGTTGCCTGGACAACACAAATAGTTTGATTCCGTACAAATACTGGTGGCGATAACCTGACAGACGTCTGATTTTACTTGTTGTTATTCATGGCAAATTGGTTTTATAATTTGGCAACCACCACATTAGTACTGAAGACATCAACGCTCTGTTAAAACACTCTTTCCCTTCACAAGACCATAGTTGTGTACATGTGATTCAATGGTTGACAAACAGCCCCATCTAGTGAAACACTGGGGTAACTGCAAGGAGGCAAACCACTTTCTAATAGCCATTGCAGATTTTTTTTTTTTTTGTTTTTTGTTTGGAAGTTAAATTCAGGCCTCATCTTAATTATCATAAACCTAATCTTAATGTTTAACATACTAGGGATGGGCATATTGTCAAAAATGATCATACACTATAATATGTAGGGCAGCAAATTGAACAAGACTACGTTAAAAAAAGAAAAAAAAGCAGATTAATTTGTTTCGCTGCAAATATTTGTAAGGATGATGCAAACATTAACGGGACACTGATACATGTACACGCTGCCTCTCATACTTGGAAGACGATCTGTTTTTTTTTTTTTTACTTTACAAAAAAAAGTTAGCAACAAGACAATGACTTCAACAAATATATTTTTACAGGGAGAAAGGCAATGTTATTTATTGTGAGAAATAAAATTAACTGCACAGTGGAGATTGTATTCCAAACCTCCTTCCACTGACTAAAGGCCCGAATCATTTAAATATGTCAGATTTCAGGTGAGTTTTAGTCAAAACTGTGATGCTCATGGATATGTTCCCAGTATCCCCATACCCACGGCATACTGAACGATATTTAACACACTACTGGAGCAAAACAAATAATATTAAGAACTACCATATTGCCTTCCTTTGCTTCACATTTAATGGACTTCTATGTAGAGATTTTTCACAAGTTCAAGTCATCAGTAGTATAAAGTGTATCCCAAAGAGTAAATAAGGTGTAATAAATATTATATATCATGTGTGAAAATCATAGCTTTTGCAAATATGTAAAAGGGATTTTAAAGCTGCACGAGTCATGTCAGAAGTAGTTATCTAAATATATAGCATAAATTTATAAAGTGGAAGAAGTCCTAAATAATCTTTTAATTCATAAAGAAACAGTAAACGTTCGAGCTCAGATATGACTTACTGCTTTTAGATAAAAATACATGTCATACCCATCCCTAATACATAAACTTTTGCTAAATCAAATTAACTCCTATTTTGAAAGCTATTTTTCTGCTAATATACATAAAGCTTTGTAATATAATGTAATGCATCATTTATAAATGTCACACTATAGAAAATTAGAAAAGCATGTCAAATAAAAATTAAGGGCCTTTAGGATTAGATTTTTAGCAAATTATACAATGCACAGATGTACGATATTTTACACAACAGCCTCCAATCAAGGTATGTGTGTAATGTGTGACATTGCTCCTGGAATCAGTAACTGGACAAAATGTCAAACTTTGAAATGAGCCGTACAACTGTAAACAGGAAAATGGAGAGCTCTCCCTCGTTTTGGCCCATTTTCAGAGGCCAAACTCTTATGATCAGAAGAAATTGTGCTTGAAATGCTGTAATGAAACAGGAACCGTAATCGCACTTAGGGAATTAACAGAGTACTCCAAGTTAATGACACCGGGGAGGAGGAAAATAATGGTCACTAATTACATTAAAGTGGAAGACACTTAGTTTCCTGAATGACTACTCAAAAAAAAGAGCGCAGATTGTCTCACGTGGATATGCTGTGGGCTTCTATGTGGAATTATAATGCAGAGTATGATCAGCACAAACGTCCATTTATGATCATGAACACTGACTCTTCCTAACTCTCTGTGTGCAGTATCAGGGGTACTGTTAATAGTTCACACTTCCTCCTCCTTGAATCTAGTTCAGCCAACACATCTCTCAACGCACTGCCGGCCGGAACTGTCAGCTTCCTCTTCCTTTTGTATTTAAGGTCTGTGACTGCAGGCTCACCACAGCTGCTCGGAGGGGAAACCAATCTGCTACAGTCTCAAAATACAACGGTCTAACACCAATGCACAGCAACAGTACAGAGATGAGTAAATCCTTCATACTGTTTGACTTTGCCTTAAGTCTCATTTCAATGTCAGTTTGCAGTTGCTTTTTTGCTGGTTATGGGTTGAATCGCATAGAGTCGTAGACTACGAACCTTCATCCTCAAAGCAAAAACTGTGAAAAATAGAACTGAGAACCTCCAACATACATACCCTGACTAGCTCCGCCTTAGCTTACCTATTAATCATAACTTAGAAAATAAACACATTGTTAAAAAGGACAAAACAGTTTTGGCACTATTCTACCAGGATCTCCTCAGTCTTTATGGGTTCTAACGGGGTGCCGGAGTTGGACAGATCAGAGCCTTCATCTTTGGAGTAGTCATCACGCTGCAGCAGGGCTCCTACCCCTGTGTTTCCCTGCAGCCCCACAAGCCCCCCCTGGGTGAAACACAAGTGTTTGATCACCTCATTAGGACTGGAGAAGGTGGTTGCACAAATATTACATTTGTAAGGCTTTGATGAGCCCAGGAACATGGCTTCCATCTGGCTGGCGTCATCGCCGGCGGCACACAGTTCCATACTCTGTCGGTCCACCATGGTGTAGGTGTCAGCCCCTTGGTTCAGACAAACATGCCGGGCTGCCTGGTTAGCACGGCAGAAGCTCTTGCCACAGGCGCTGCATTTGAAGGGCTTTCCTGTGTGGATGTACATATGTTCACGCCAGTGGCTCTTCTGAATGAACTTACGCCCGCAAGTGGAGCATTCATACTTTCGTCGCTTCACTTCCCGGTCCAAGTCAGCGCTCTCCAGGTTATCGATATCTGCGATGTCTGATGGTGGCGGTGTGTCTGCCTGGGAGTTTAGCCCACCTACTCCCCAGCCTGATGTGGACACCTCTGCTCGGGGTGAGTCTGAGTTGGTACCTGAAACAGGCGTCTGCTCGCTGTCACTGATGATCTCGACAGCTGTAGCAGCAGCAGAGACACCAGACCCGGCTTTACTTCCCCTCAGGACTCCCTCTCCGTCCACGCTGGGTTCTCCGGTGATGACGGGTGAGAGAGCACTGCTGGGCTCCGACAGCGGCTGCTGCAGAGCCTGGGTGTGCTGGAGGAGGTGCTCCCTCAGCAGACTTCTCTGGCTAAATCGAGTCCTGCACAGATGACAGGAGTAATGCTTCCGGAAGGAGGTGCACCTCTTCATGATGCTGGGCTTTACGTGGAGGATGGCACCACTTGAGGAGCCGTCTACATTAAGCAAGTCTGTTTTGCCCTCATCAGCTGGAGGCTTTGCTCCACTGGTGGACGCCTCCGCCTCCGGGGGTGAGAGGGTGAGCTTGGACGGTACAGAATTTGAATATGTAGCTGGTGTGGTGGCTGGTGTGGACGGATACTTCCCCTCGGAGCTGGGCTGGTCCATCTCAAAGGGTGAGGAGAGCTGCCGCCGGGTGGACAGTCTAGACGAGACCGCCACCTGCTGGTCAGAGATCTGGATGCCGTAGAGGGAGGTGGAGAGGTTGATGCTCTGCTCTGGGTGCGAGTACACGGACTGGCTGGCCTCTTGCAGGAGTGGATACGCATGCAGGAACCGAACCCCCTGCTCCAGCCGTGCAGGGTCTATGAGCTGGGGGGCCAGTTTGCCTGTGTACATCAGGTTGAGGAGGTAGCTGAAGATATCTGGCTGGATGTCAGCAGCCTTGAGACGCACACAGTCACTGAAAACCAGACAGTCGGTAGATCATGTTAGATAATGTTGCATATTTTCAGTGGCGTCATACTGTCAGTGCAGCACCACAGCAGTGTCTTAAACATCCCTGATGCATCAGAGTTATAATGAATGATCAACGCAGAAGATGATTAATACAGATCTGAAAATTTGTCAGCCCAATACAGTCTTGAGTCCTCACACTGTAAAGAAAAAAAGCCCTTGAGATTTGTTTTGCAACTATGTTATTTTAGGATAGTAACACTGGTTTAATTCTATGATGAGAAAAGATTTTTTCCATCAAGGTTCAATAACTTAATTTGAATACCATTTAAGACCCATTTCACAAACCGAACACTATGAGATGACAGCAAAAGTTGACTCCCTTTTTCTGACTTTCAATCCGATTCTTATGCTTTTAGACCAAAAGTTCTTAACTGTTTGTTTCCGGTCAATTTTTAATTCCTGGCAAAATCAATTTAAGATATTTTAAAGCTTAAAACCCAGACAAATATTGTTTAGACTTTTAAAAAATGCAGAGGCCCAGTGTTACTCCTTCAGTGCATGCCTACTGTACCTGTCCTGGTGAATAAAGAGCATTCTGAAGTAGTTTGAGAAGGCAGCGAGGACAGCTTTGTGGGCTTTGAAGAAGACATCTCCTATAGCCACAGTGCAGTCACACAGGAAGCCAAACTCCCTCTGAGCATTAAGCTGCTGCAGCAGGATAAGACCATGGTTGGCCAACTCCATTCTTCAACCTGCACAAAGACACACAAATAAACACACACACAGACACAAACTACAATCAGTTCCTGTTTGGAAGAAAACCAGAGTTTATTGTGAACACAAAGAGTCGGTCTGACGAAGGGGATCTAACGACCTTGTAAAGGTTAACTTCACACAATAGCAACGAATCATTTTGTTACACTGAAGGCAATTTGTGTACTGCTAATGTACTAACAAGGTCATGCGACATGACAATGTATGCACGTTGTAGTTTATACAATATCTTAAAAACAATAGTTCTAGATAAAAGGAGAAAGTAATCAAATATGAATATGTGAATAGCAACAGGCCTTTCCATGTGATCATTTTATACAAACTATTTAATCACTGAGTTCACAGAAAATGTGCTGTATGGTGATGCGTTTACTTATGCATATATGAAATTACATTTATGTGACACTTCAGTCATATCACACTGCTATGACAGAAAAATAACAAACATATTTTTCTGATTCGTTTCTCATGTTGTGCAATAGATTAAAACAAAGTCAGTGAATTCATATTTATTTCACCATAACATTCTTGTTTGATTGTAATAAACAAATATGAGAGGGTTGAGACTCCTGCATTAATAATTTTAAGATCTGTTTTATACAGAGATAAAGAAGGCTCCTTTCACACCAAACACTGAGGTTTTCAATGCTTATAAATTTTTACTCTGGTTTTCAAAGATTATTAAACAAGTAGCCGTGGTTGCAGCTCCACAGGGCTCTTGGCTTTAGTGACTCTGAAATCAAAATTAGAGGATGCTAAGGCTTTTTTATCTACGCTTTCCTATCCACCGAGCAGTGAGGAAACACAACTCTGTGTCCTCTGTCCTCAGTCTCCACGAACATTTCAGAGGTCTGCACTCTGCTGTCCACTGAGATGGGTGTTACTGACCCTAAAGTTCAACAGAGGCTTCAGGCCATCACATGATCAGGGTTATGGGTGTCGACACACATTCCTAAGGCAGAACTGGTTCTACCCCCATCCAGTGGAGAATGGAAACAGCCAGAGTGAATCTACTCCCCAACACTTTATCCGCACCATGCAGTCTATCAAGGCAGAATATGACAAATACTTTATCAAATAAGTTAGGTCTGACATGTATAATGCTGCTATTGCATATCATCTGCTGACAAACACATCACTCCACACATGTATTTCATCACAGAGATCAGAGTCCAGATATGCTGAAACTACAACTCTTTAGGAAAAGGGTGGGTTTTCCATGTCTTATCAAAGGCAAAAGAAATAACATGCTCTACAGATGTAAAACACCAACAAACAATGCTCTTTCCACACAGAATTCCAATAAACACTCAAAATTTGTGTATATTAAACTGGCTATTGTGGAAAAATTAAGGCCAGCTGAGGCTCTTATGATTGGAATTTTCCAGTTTTTAAGCAGGAAAGAAATACAGTTAATAATAGCAGCAACAGCCCTGAGTATATTCTAATTTGCACCAATATCCTATTATTTGTTGACTACGTTTAAATGTTTGCTTCTTCCTGTACACAAGCTTTCATTGATACATCAAAGCATTATTTAGTGTAGATAATTTAGCAGACTTAGTTTAGATTAGAGCAGGGTGTCAAACATAAGACATGTGGGATGAATATGCGAAATGCAAAAATTACACCGATGATATTAACAATCAAGGGTGTCAGAATTATTTTAGTTAAGGGGCCACATACAGACCAATTTGATTTTAAGTGGGTCACACAAGTAAAACACTACCATGATAACCTAGAAATAATGACAACTCCAAAATGTTCTCTTTGTTGTACTGCAAAAAAGCTAAAATTACATGAAAATGTATAGATTTACAAACCATCCTTTGAAAAAAAAAAAATCTGAAAAAATGAACAGCCTGAAATGTCTTAAGAAAAGTCAGCAATTTTAACAATATTATGCCTGTTATTAGATGTTTTGTGTCTGTGTATCCACTGTGATCTGTAAGTTGTAACGCACATGTGTAAATAAGCTGAGGCATGACATTATTAAAATTGCACTTATTTTTCTTAAGAAATGTCTGATTGTTTGCGGTTGTCCATGCTATTCGGTTTTTTAAGGAATAGTTTGTAGATGTAAACATTTTCATAATGCAATTTTACTTATTATTTTACTGAATTTTGACAATCTGGCTTAGAGATATTCAAGCAAACATGAGCACAGTGTGTCTTCAGGTCACCCACGCAGAATCCGACATGGTTACTGGTTGATTTTGAAGAGGTAAAAAAAAAAAAAAAAGTAAAAGACATCATCACTGACGGGCCACAATGAAGAAACTAGAATTCACATGATCCACAGACTGCACAATCAATACTAAGTTGTTTGCAACAAATAAAAAGCACCGCCCCTGAAATGATGTAGACACGTGGAACAGTCACTTCCGTACTACAAATTTGATGTTCTCGCGACGGACACAAAGCTGCACGCGCAGAGAACATGTAGACGCGTTTATTAAAGAGAAACGAGCGAAACGAGACGAGGGGCGAGCGGGTTAAGAGGATGCGTGTTTTATTGTAGAAAGACGCAAAAAAAAAAAAAAAAAAAAAAACGCGGCCGGACGGAGCGTTGCCTCTCGGTTGCTATTGCTAACGCGAGAAAACGGACATGCTCGAGAGCGGGCGCGAGCACCCAGCACACACACACACACACACACACACACACACACACACACACACACACACACACACACACACACACACATAAAGAGCGCGAGACACGCAGGGGGATGGGGCTGGTCACGAACGCGTTTCTTTTAACTTCCCCAGTCACAAATGCAGTTAACAAGAGCGGACACAAACAACCGAATAACGCCGCACTACAAGTTAACGAACCGGCCAGTACATAGCTACCCACAGCCGTACCTGGTCTCCGCGTAAATCCGCGTAGTTTTGCCGTGTCGCCGTTGTTTGTTACCGGGGACTCGTCCGTCCTCACTGGGTTCGCAGCAGCTTGTACTGTTCCTTTGCAAACGCAGCATTCGTTGGCGGCGGAGAGGGTCGTCCGTCGGTGCTTTCCGGTTAGGGGTTTTACGTTACAATCACATGACTGTGGGTAAAACCAGCCACAAAAAAAAAAAAAAAAAAAAAAAAAAGCCGTTGTAAAATCCGTTGAGCAAGCTGGGGGCGGTTGAGTTAACGTTAATTTCCCCAGCAGAGCGTAACCGCCGTTGGGTTGCCAGGTTTGTTTTTTTTTTTTGTGACAGCCGGTGAGTTGGAACATACACGACTGTCGGTCTGCTAGTTAAACATTACGTGTCTACCGTTAGCCGGACGTTAAACGGAAAATCTGCATGTGGCTGTGCACATTTCCCTTTCCCTCCCTCCTCAGAACAATAACGAAATAACGTGTAAGGTTTTCCACAAGTTAAAATCCACTATGTCAGTGTTTAATTATTGTACTTAAACGTATCTGTACCTTATGCTAACATATAACACTTTATAACAAAGTGCAGACAAAACGGATTTAGCTTAATATACCTAGTTTAACGACTTCATTCATCCAATAATGAATTTAGCTGTACTTAATGTGAAACTTTAAGTATCAAATACTAAAATGCAAATTGCTCACTATTATGTAATATAGCAATAATAATCACAGCATTTTTATCTCAAGCTTGTATTTAAGCCACAAAAGGGCAAGTAAGGTAAGTAAAGTAAGGGTAAGTTATAAAATACAATTTGCCCACTAATATATCCCCATGAGACCCAGAGAAGGAAAAGTTTTCTCTTATTCTTTACTTATTCTACATGTAATAGGCGTGATTGTTTTGATTGGAAACAACATTATGTAACAGTTTAGTCAGATATAATTCTTATTTTTTACAGATTGTCCTTTGCAGTGGACAGGGTTTTGTATTTACTTGTATTTAAGTAGTAAAAGTCAAACTTTTGTGCCCTACTAGGGACAAAAATGCATTGTTGGGTTTTAATATATGCAATACTGATCACAGCATTTCCACATCAAGCTAGTATTTATTTGCGTCATGTGTTTTGATAAATAGTTAAGTTGGAAAATATAGGCTATTCTAGAATGCTAAATAAAAAATAAATGACTATTAATGCATGAGGCACCAATGTAGGGTAATCTTTTAGTTAAATTACTCAAACTTAAGGTGTTAGCCAAACATCTGACATTTTCCTGATATGAGACTGAAACTTATTCATACATCACTGGGGTAGTTTCAGAGTGGTTTACTGTAAAACCTGAATTATAAAAAGAATATACATCCAGATACTGAATGTTTAGATAAGGGAAAAGTTACAATGTAGTGTTACTGCTGATATTCACTTAGAACTTACACAAATCTCATTAACTAAAACAAGGTACACCACTGAGAAAGATTCTCCCACCAGACTGTTAATCAATACAAATAGTGCATTATATGGGGTTGTTCCCAATTTACAGGATTTATCTTCTGTGACTGAATGTTAACTATACTGTAGAAACCTTAAAGCTATGTCAGAAAGGCCAAAAACGGGTGATATCATGAAGGAAATAGGACTTTTACCTAAATTAATGATTTTACGATATGTATAGGGACCTGTTTACTTTTGCATACTATCATAGGCCAGTTTGTAGCCTCTGTAATTTAGATTAATTGTAAACGGCATCAAATATTTATCAAGCCAAGTTATCTCCTTGGGTTTGTAGTAACCAAGGTTACCATATGTTAGTTTAGTTGTACTGTTTTCTGATCTTAACAAAAGCTTTCTC
>JAPQRP010000018.1:29532280-29566936 GCA_037367295.1 Apogon hyalosoma
CGGACCCCCCCCCCCCCCTTTTTTTTTTTTTTTTTTTTTTTAAAGCCGTTTGAGCTTTAACGTCGTTTTCACTGCCTGCTGCTAAACTTTGTTCGTGTATTTACAATTGTGTTGATAAAGTTCATTCAACATTCACCCTCTGCTAGAAAAATGGCGGCTGATCATACTGTTCACGGAGTTCCTTCACTATCTGCCAAAGTGGTTGGGTATGTTGACAACTTCTTTAACTACGCGAGTTATACCTTAAAGGTAGCAGGTAACCAGGTTAACTAACTGCCTTTTTACTAAAAGGCTCGTGACCGATAGACTGACGTAGTAAGTTGGCAGAAGCGTTAGCCCTTTGCTAACGTTCAGTTCATAGTTAAAACTAATTACCGTTTAGGGTTAAAACACAGTTATGTAGCGTTTGTTTAATCAAACAGTTGGGTGTTTATTGACAGCGCTGTTGTGTCTGAATGCGATGTGTAGTCCAACGTAAATTGGTAATTAGCGGGTAGCTTCCACCTGACATCGTTAGCTTAAGTGCATACACCTGCTACAATGCTAAGAACAGAAGAGATAATCGTTCGACTTTATCTTTCCTCTACAGGTCATTTGCTTATTTGACTATAAAAGACAGATTGCCGACCATCTTGACTAAAGTTATAGATACAATACATCGCAATAAAAACAAGTTTTTTGAAGAATTCGGAGAGGTAAGGATTTACACTATCGGCTAAATCCTTTTAGGAGCAACAGCTAGTCAAAGTCAAACATAATTTTTCAACCTGACGCCTTTGTCGTCTGTATTAAACAGGAAGGCATTCAGGCAGAGAAGGCAGCAATATCTCTGCTGTCTAAGCTGAGGAATGAGCTGCAAACGGACAAACCCGTTTTACCCCTGACTGATGACCTGGAAGATGTAGATTCCTGGAACGAGTATTTGCAGAGGCAACAGAGACTGGAAGGGGACCAGGAGCCTGTGAGCTGGTTCAAGTCTCCATGGCTTTATGTGGAGTGCTACATGTACCGCAGGATACAAGAGGCCCTCAGACTCAAGTGAGATGATACACAACATTTAGATTAGTTCCCCACTTTATTACCCTAGAGTACTTTATCATTTGTTCTGAACAATGTCTCACAATAACTATAGTGATACATCCATATTAATATTGTACTTCTGTATGGGTAATGATGTGTTTCAACATTTGTTGCAGTCCTCCCATCAGTGAGTTTGATGTCTTTAATGAGGGAAAGACTCAGAGCTTTTTTGAGTCTCAGCAGGCTGTGATCGTTTTGTGCACATACTTGGAGGGGTTGAGAAAGAACATAAAGGAGCTTTCTAAAAGCCAGCTGTCTGAACACTTCAACAAACTGCTACAGGTAAGTACTTCCTGAATACTGTTATGATGTTTATTAGGCTCTTTTTTTTTTTTTTTGGAAAACCAATGAGAGTAATGAGCACATGTAACATTTGTGTGATAGCCATTTGTCCTTTTTTTTTTTCCTCCCTTTTGTCCTTGTGTTCCACCCCACTAACACAAGAATGCATTAGTCAGATATTATCAGACAAATAGATGGTCGTGGATAGCAGTTGCTTGATATATGCAATTTAAATTGAATATAAAGAAATAGTGACTTGACCCATTTATAGTATTTTAAACCCATTCTGATTGGATGTGACTCTTGATTTCCTTCACTCAGTATCAGTATGTGGGTGGTTGTGCTTCCTTCGCTTTCAGTACTGTGGCATACTTTTAGCTGGGAAAGTACAGAAAAATCCACAGCTTGGCCAAAAGTCCCCACCTGGATTTAATGAAGCAAATGTTATGTGATCAGAAAAGACAGGAATGATGTGACCTTGCATAAGCTTACTGAAACAATTCGTATTGGTGTGGGTTTTTTTCTCTTTTTGGTCAGGCTGTGCACATTGTGGTCTTGTAGCTCAGTGAAGTTCACATTTTTTGTAGCCACTCCAAAGTGGTAAGAAATGCATTTTTATAGTGAAATAGTGTTAAATAGAGATGAGTTAATCCATGTTCAGAAATGTATGTCAAGGTACAAGCTTCTTGTCATATGTGGGTGTCACATGATCATTAATCATTTAGTTTCAAACAACTATGCTTTTGACTAGTGAAGATGATGTACAATTTTTGATATAAGTACTATCCATTTAAAGCATACACAGGATGAGGCTTTCATCTGTTTGGGTTGTAAAGGCACCCTGTTTTAGTTTCATTCCTAGTACTGTCACATATTCATAAGTGGTGGTACCTGTTTGGTTGACTTAACCTCAAAGAAAAATATGCTTTGAGTTAAAGAATGATATTGATTTTGAAAATATTCTTGGACTAAGTTTATTTTGTCACTTTTTCCAGGTGGCTCTCTGGGGGAACAAGTGTGATTTGTCCATCTCTGCTGGGCAAGACAACTCACAGAAGGTCAGTCCCATCGATTCCCTTGCAAACCTAAAGCCCTTCATCCTGGTGGATCACTCATCCATGGTTTGGTCAACTCTTATTTCCACCCAAAATTCAGGAAGAACTGGGTCAGTCAGAGTTGACATTGTTCTAGACAATGCAGGCTTTGAGTTAGTGACTGACTTGGTTCTGGCAGATTTCTTGGTTTCTTCCGGCCTCGCTCATGAGATCCACTTTCATGGCAAATCATTTCCATGGTTTGTCTCTGATGTCACAGCTAAAGATTTTCAGTGGACCATCCGGCAGACGATGGCAGCCAATCACATGTGGATGTCCAGAAGTGGTGTTCAGTGGCAGAACTATGTGAAGGAAGGTGTGTGGTCCTATCATGACCATCCGTTCTGGACTCAGCCCCATGAGTTCTGTGACATGGCAGCTGATGCTCCCGACCTGTATGCAACCCTGCAGGCAGCAGATCTTGTGCTGTTCAAAGGCGATCTCAACTACAGAAAGCTAACTGGGGATAGAGACTGGAAATACACCGTAGGCTTCCATACTGCCCTGAGAGGCTTTAGACCAGCACCGCTCTGCAGTCTGAGGACTCTAAAAGCCAATGTCCAGGTGGGGCTGCAGCCAGGCCAAGGCGAGAATCTCAGCTCTCAAGAAGTGGATTGGATGACCAGTGGCAAGTATGCCATCATTCAGTTCAACAGCTCACTTGCAGAACAGTAAGGCGGACCTCTGGATTTCACAGGGAAGGTGTCCGTAAGAACATTACACTGAACTGTAACATACGCAGGAATATCTTTAATTGTTTAAGCCATAAGACCGTTTATTTATGAGGTTCTTAAATGTTGTCTTTGTTCCTCATTGTTTTTAGCGCACCATTATGTTTGATGAAGAAAAACACAATAACAGAGGAAAGTATTTTTCACCCAAGTATTTAACAGCTTATGTACTTCTTAAAATTTTAGCACTTTCACACAGAAATATTTTCCTGTGATTGAACCACAGCAAGATAATATCCGCAGTTTACAAGTGTATCCATGGGGATGACATAACAGTTTCGATTCCAAATAGTTTATTATATGTGGTTGATGCACTATTGAGTCATCATGTTTACATGTATATAGATTGAGTTGAAATTGAGCAGGAATTTACATCTTCACATCTGAAACCTACAGCAGCAACATATTTGCATGCAGTTGAGGAAAGTGCTGAATGTTGTAGTGAGGCAGTCTTTTTATGCTGACAGAAGGCAGATGATTATATAAGTAAGAATCATTCCCAGTCTGTCAGATGGCACAGTGTAACAAGTCACAATGTGTGCATGTTTAGCTTTATGAAAAACCCAGACTGCTGTATCTTTATAGGTAAAAGTGGACATCTCTGCACGTTGTTGTCATCTAAATCACCACTGTCAGTGTCAGTACCTCAAAAATAATATAAACTGGATTCTTCACAATGCTGTCAAGGAAAATAACACTTGGAATCATGGGTTTGATCAAAATAAAGGACTGCAATGATGATGCATTTTTCACACTGTCATATTTTACAAATGGGAAAGGTGAGCTGTGGGGATAATAATGACTGTTTATTTTTTAACATAATATTTTCATGATTGTTTTTTCATTCAGTGTTGAAACAGCTACCATTCTGATGTTTATTTTTTTAAACACTTTGATCTAGATTAGTGCTGCAAGTACTAATTATGTCCATTAGTGATCCATCTGACCAATAAAACTACCAGATGTTTGCTAATGAACTTAGTACTGTTGATACACAATGACCAAGCTATTTATTGTAGATTTGTAGTATCGAGTGTAGTAATGTGCTCATACTGACATCATTAAATGTACATTTTATTTGAACTATTTTGATACCATTTGTTACATGTTGACCTTTTACATCCACTAGGTCAGGTTGGACTGAGAA
Organism: Apogon hyalosoma; assembly: GCA_037367295.1. Classification (NCBI taxonomy): domain Eukaryota; kingdom Metazoa; phylum Chordata; class Actinopteri; order Kurtiformes; family Apogonidae; genus Apogon; species Apogon hyalosoma. The sequence goes on from JAPQRP010000018.1 coordinate 29,536,615, forward strand.
ACCCAGCCAAAAAACAGCTGGAAATCCTGCAACATTTGGATTATTATTCCTGATGCCCTGGGAAAACCAACTGGCATCATTTAGGTAGCTGACAGCCTTTGTGTAAGTGGTTTGTTGAGAAAATGTTACTGTGTGAAGAAGCTATCTTTATGCCTTTTTAGGTAATTGAGTTGTTTTATTAACTGCCCTTCCTTTTCCTGTTTCCTAAGTATTGTCACATTTATTCTTTAAAAATGTAAGAAAATGCATATCCTCATTGGGGCTAGTTGTTTTCCACTTGACCTGACATGTCCTGAAAATTAGGCTGTTTACTCAAAGATGTTGGATAGAGATGGGAAAGTGATGTCTCTGCCAAATAATCCACTTTTTTCTCAGTGGTGAAGCAGATACATAGTTGCAGGTAGATGTATTGAAGTATAAAATAGCACATAGATTTTATTTAATCTTAAAGACAGTGTCAGCAGTAGCTATTTTATTTTACACCTGCGGTGTTTGATTGAAAATAATATACATATACATTTTTATTTGTGCTTCTTTTACTTATTACTTTTTTGCAGGGACTGGATGGATACCTGAGCGCTAAGGTACTGCGTTTGTGCTGTACAACATGAATATTGATTTCCTCCACTCTTTATTTGCATAAAAACTACCCCTTTTGCTCAGTGTTCTATTTACCTGATAAAGAAATGATTGATGAACTGGTAAACATGTTGCACATCTTTTGAAATATTTTCACCAAGAAAGAATCAATTTTCTTCTACAATCTTCTGTTCTCTAAGATTTTATTATTTATTTTTTAATTCAAATAAAATATTGGTAGTACACTGTCCAATTGCCATCAGTACGCATTTTGGGAGGTTGTGTAATTGTTGCCTGTTGAAATGACCTCCTAGCTCTGTTTGCTGTGTTATGGTGACCTGGCACTCAAACACAGCACAGTTATCGATCTGGCTACGTCTTTAATTTGTTTATCCTTATTTTGAACCTTACCGCTGTTCCCATTGTGTCCATTGAGGTTTATGTCTGAGAGTCAGAGACAGATGAGAGGCGAACACCGAGAGGGAGAGAGAGACGACTCAGACAGACCCTGTATCACACGTCAGATATGAGCAGGATTCACGTGTAAGAGGTGAGTTCTGAATCATGGCAGGGTTAGTTTTTTTTTAGGGCTCTTTATTTTAAACTGTTGCCCTAATGTTTGTCATTTCCAATGTGATTTGATTTACTGCCGAGTCTCAGGTGTATTCAGTAATGTGGGCGCAAATAGATTTGTCATACGTCATTATTTAACCATTGAGTGTCACCTAAATGTTCAGAGACTTGTTTTTCCACATTTTTTCCTGAACATTTCAAGAATGTATTGGAAGGAGAACTCAAGTTTGGTATCATTTCAGTGACTGAGCTCACTGCAGGGGAATAACTTGTTTTCAATCTATCGATAATGATTCCAAGTTGGACATCAATATTTCATCTAAATATCAGAATAACTTTTATACTGAGAGAGCAGTCCGTTTAAAAAAGTTTCCATCAATGATCAGTTAGATATAATCAGTAATAAAATGGTAACAGTTTATGCTTTTTCCCCTCCATCTTTTTCAGGACTGATATATAATTTCTTAGGTAAACTAAAAACCTTTGAAAAACCAAGGTATCTAAAAACTAAGATTAATAGGGATTTAAAGAACTATACAATTATGCTCTTAGCAATTATTCCTACAAAGCAATTATTCCTACATTTTATAGAGTATTTCAATCAATGATATAAAACTGGGTCTTAACCCCAAAAATGAGGGAGGTCTAATGAGAACTAGTTTTCCTTATTTCTTTTTTCTTCATGTATCGGCTATAAGCATCGGGCAAAACGGAAAGAAAATATTTTAACATTGATGTTATTGATAGGAAATCTGTGGGGGAATTCAGGGTTTTCCTGAAGTTTCTTGAAGACTTATTTTCTGTGTGTAGGTCAAATGATTGTGGAATTTAGATATTTCACTTTTTTTTTTTTTTAATTTAACAACTACTGTCCTACTGTTTTTGAAAGACTAATGTGCACTGGTGGAGGGGTTGAGGTTCCTTCCAAAATATATTTTTAATTTTCAATAAAAACTGTCATGTAATTTATCTGTATATACCAGTATTCAAAAGCTTAACTAAACTTGATGTTTACTATGGACCAACTACATTCATTAGATCTGGGAAACGATATAGTTCTGATGCTTTTCACATTGATTTTCCATTAGTTTGATGTAGGTTTGGTTGCTGCTCCTGTTTTTTTTTTTTTAATAGTTGTGAAAACCCTGCAAATCAACTCTTTTCTTTCTATTTTCCTCTTCAGATCCTTCATATTAATGGACATGTGATCCTAGGAGTGAAAGAGGAAAAGGCTCTGATGGCAAAAACCCTGTTGGAGGTTGGGAGGAGTCTTTTTGGATGTGTCTGTTTTTTACTGGGTGGGTGGAAGCTCAAGGCAGATAGAGCAGAGGAACTGGAGGAAAAGTGGACCCTTCAAGTTGTCTAACAGGCTAAAGTAAAGCAGGGAGGGTGAGAAAAGAGAGAGCGGCACTCGTCTCCACTCCCCCTCCCAGAAAATGGGAGAGCAAGTCTAAATCATGTTGCTTATCAGTGCTGTTGTGCTGTGATGTTGCTCAGACAGAGCCCAGAACAGAGCAGGCAGCCTTGTGGATCAGCACTCAGACCCAGGATCAGCTCAGAACTGGAGAGCCTCTCCTCTCAACGTCTGTCGTCTCCGCCACGTGCCCCCCTAGTTGACATGTACCCCGAAGAGACCCGGGGGTCTGGAGGGGTAGCCACTGTGGACTTCCTGGAAGGTACATACGACTACGCTGCCCCCACCCCTGCCCCGACTCCTCTCTACAGCCACTCCAGCACTGGCTACTACTCTGCACCTCTGGATGCACACGGACCCCCCTCTGATGGAAGCCTTCAGTCCTTGGGCAGCGGGCCCACCAGTCCACTTATCTTTGTGCCCTCCAGCCCCCGCCTCAGCCCCTTTATGCACCCACCCAACCACCACTATCTGGAAACCACCTCAACTCCCATCTACAGGTGAGGAAATGCAGTTTTTTTTTTCTTCCAGAGGTGAATCTAAAACACCCAGGAGCCCTTCAAGGCTCACATCACTGCATTGATTTCTATTATATTCTTCTCCAATATTTTTCTTTTTAGTATATCTTCTGATTCAGTTTTTGTCATCTCTATGTTGTATCAGTTTTTGTTTGTGCTGTAGTTTTTTTCTTATGTAACTGATAGCAGTGCAATCAAAACATCAATAAGGCAGAGGGTAATTTGTCACTTCGTCTCTTTTCTCACTGTTTAAACAATACAGTTCATTAGGAAAGTAAACTTTCTTATTTTATCTTCTATATAATAATTTATGTCTGTATTTGCAGATATCTCAGTATCTTATTGAAGGGCAGTAGGACAAAATGATACTTTTGTAAATCTTTATCTTACAAATAATGGCATTGGCACTTTGCACACTCCTCAAAATGTAGTCAACTAAACATAATTATATAACTACATTGTTTTGTAATCTCATCTTTATACAAAACATTACCATTATCTCCATAGAAAGGATCAGGCTTTGCCCTGGTTTCTAATTCCAGAGATTAAGGACTTGGTCAAGGACCTTGAAAAAGGAACAATACGTAAGAACAACAGAGGTGCATGTACAGTGCACATGTCTTAGCCACTGTTAAATCAAAATCAGTTTGATTAATTTTTTAAAATAATGAAAGTCATTTATTGGAGAAGCAGGAACAAAATCTACGAAACCCCTACAATCTGTTCTGTGTTGTAGGTCGGGGGCGCCGTCCAGTCAGCAGCTGTCTTCCAGAGATGACCAGTGTGGCTCTACAGATGAGTCCTTTAGCGTGGGCGAGTCTGGATCTCGGGCTGGGTCTGGGGGGTTTGAGATGGCCAAGGATACACGATTCTGTGCCGTGTGCAGTGACTATGCCTCTGGGTACCACTATGGGGTGTGGTCCTGTGAGGGCTGCAAGGCCTTTTTTAAGAGGAGCATTCAGGGTGGGTACAGCTCATGACTGTACAGATATTAGAATGATTAGAGGAGTTGAGTTATATTATTGCACTATTTACTGCTGCTTTATTTTTTCCTTTGCTTAGTTAAATTGTGTAAGGTTTTTTTTTTAATTGACATTGCATTTTATCATATCAAGCCATTAGACAGTTCTTGGGAGTCTTTATATTACGATTCTCCCAATCACCTGCCCCATCTTCTACCTCTTTAAGCAAATAATACACTGCATTGATTTTATTTTGACATTTAAAATATACTGAAGATTCTTTTTTGAACCACATCTTTTTTTAACATTAGATATTTTACATAGACTTTTTAAGATCTTTGTATAGACTGAAGCACTTAAAGGCTTTCGCTCTCAGATAACTAAAGAACATAGGTGATAATAATGTGGCACATCTCTGAAGAACATCAACAGAGAATAATTAGTTTGCTTTAAGTGTGGTGATTGTGTCCATTTTAATATTATATATTGATTGTAAACTGCTTTGAAGTTCATTTTGAGGCTAAACTAAAAACCATTAATGGTTATTGTTTTAAATGAAGGGAGCAGAAATTCCCCAGGTCTGTTGTGTGAGCAAGAAAATGCAATCTAATATTTTCCATCTGTTTGCATCCAGTCTTTCATACAACTCTTCTTCTGTGTGCAGATCAAAACTCCATTTGCTGTTGCTGGCTTAGTCATGTTTGGGATGTTGCTTTGGCATATTGATCTAAATTCTTCCAATGATAGACTGGTCATAAAGAAACCAATAATCTCCATGGTGATGACAAAGCCAAGACGCCACATTTTAATTTGCTCTATCTTGGATCCATTTAAAATGGGAATAGAGTGTTCCTGGCCACTAAATAACCTAAACCTGAACTGAACACATGAGTGGGGGGCTTGAAGTAATAGATTTTCTTCCATTTCAGGTCACAATGACTATATGTGCCCAGCAACCAATCAGTGCACTATTGATAGGAATCGCAGGAAGAGCTGCCAGGCGTGTCGTCTTAGGAAATGTTATGAAGTGGGCATGATGAAAGGAGGTGGGTAAAAGATGCACTGGATTTAACACAGGTTGTCACCTTGATTTGAATTCTTATTTTTACGACTTTGTACAGCTAAGTTTCTCCTCATTTTGTTATATGTCTTAATGTGCTCTTTTGGCCTTTAAGCCTAATGTTTAGCTGTCATCGATCTATCACATCTTGTTATAGAGAGTTTGGCACAAATAGGAGTAAACTGGTGGATGCAGATAAGCTTCAGACTAACTTTAATACGACCTTGAAGTGGTTTCCTCTTAAGGAGTACAGCTACTGATTAGCACACACCCACAATTTTGTTTTCATACTTCTTGAATCACATACTTGAATCATGTGCTGTCGGTTTTTATGGCAAGAACAGCATAAAAATAGCCAATGGATAAATAATCTGTGGCTGTTTTAATGTGTATTTGCATGTTTTGTAATTCTACACTGCAAGGCGTTCGCAAAGAACGTGGTCGTGTTTTACGGCGTGATAAACGGCGGACGGAGAGAGACAAATCCTCTAAAGACTTTCATCACAAAACATCGCCACATCTGGATGGGAGGAAACACTGCAGCAGCAGCAGTGGTGGAGGAAAATCCTCTCTGACTGCGATGCCTCCTGACCAGGTATAAATGTCTAGCAAAGCTGAGTTTATCTTCTCACTGAGCAAATCACACAGTCTTCAATTGAATCATCTGTTGGCGGCTTCCGTTCTTCTTTTCCAGGTTCTCCTCCTCCTCCAGGGAGCGGAGCCACCCATACTGTGCTCCCGTCAGAAGCTGAGCCGGCCCTACACGGAGGTCACCATGATGACACTGCTCACCAGCATGGCCGACAAGGAGCTGGTCCACATGATCGCCTGGGCCAAAAAGCTTCCAGGTCAGCAAATTATCATCTAGTACTGAAAGGTAGTCACAGCATCAACTAGAAGTCCCCTCTGATTATTAAACCAAAAAAGTATGACACGTTTTCCTCTGTTACTGTCACATGGTAGTAATGGTATTAGTTGTACTTTCTTTATTTATTTTGCCATTTCCATAGCCTTCCATCAGAATTTTAGGAAAATCAGTGCAGTAATCTTTATGTAATCCTGCTGAAATAAAAATAAACAGAACAAAAACAGGAGTGATCACATAACCTTGTTGCGGACGTGATAAATATTCACAATCCTAGTCCTCAGCAGTACAAAGCTTTTTATTGTAATTTGTGCTAAGTGGGTGCCATACACATGACTCGTTTCAGATGCTCTTGCACAGAAAGTATGGCTTTAATGATCTCATCCCACTGCAGAGCTGATTTACTTGTTAAAACAACCTTTTGAAGGTGGAAAAAGATCAAACCAGATATTATCTACACTCTGTTCACAATATCGCTGATCAGAGGGGATGAAAACATGGAGATTTCACTCTGTGGGTGTTTGTCTTCTGGTCTAATCACTGTTCTGCAGCTGTTTCTAACTAGAACTAGGAACTTCTAACAGCCTTGTTGGGGTCATGAGCCTTTAACACCCAACACATCCTACACATTACAGAAAAGTATTTGAATTCAATTCAGAAAATTTTATTTGTCCCCAGTGAGCACATATAAGCAACATGATCACATGAAACTTTTATACAACCAAAGAAATGTAAGGAAAATAAAGTTTGTGTGTGTTTTTTTTTTTTTTTTAAAATGTACATTAATAATAAAAACAACTATTGCAATAAGTAACACGTGAATGTGTGGATAAACTGCAGATAAGACATGATAGGATTTAAACATGAGTAGTGTATTTTGGGAAATTTTCTATTTACAATTGTTACATGCATTCAGCTCTACTTTATTATTGCACCTTCCACACAAAAGGTACCTTGATGTGCTTTAAAGGGCAAGATTAAAACAGCTGAGCCAAGAAATGGAGTTTCACAAGACATTATAATATAATAGATAAAACAATGGAAAGGCTCAATAGCATTTGGTTAAATTAGTTATGATTTTTCACACTTTTTGACTCAATACTATCATTTTCATTCCCTGATGTTTCAATTTTCCCCAGTTTTATAATATAGAAAACATCACAAGATGAAAACACAATGACTTTTCAGCCTATTAAGTCCTCTCACAATAAAACTCCTTATTAAATGATGCATGAGCCAAAGTGTTTCACTCCAAAGAGTGTTTATCAGGAAATAAAACATGACGAAGACAGATGCTTTGTATAAAACTCATCAGGCTGTCATGTGCCTTTTACTCCATATTTTTCTATTAGAGATTATATCATTTTAATTAAAAAAACTCCTGTATATATTTGAATCATTCAGATGTACAGATGTTCTTTGTCTCTGTGTGGTGTTCTCTATTATACTGCAGAGGTAACAGCAGAGTGGTGTGAGACCTTTAACTCACTTAGCCACACACACAAACACAGAGCCATTACAGTGACAGTAATTACAGTCATCACCTTTGAGAGGATTGTTTGGCAAATCTGCTGGCACCCCATAGAGCCAAAATGCAGTATAACACATCACCCTTTTGCACGTACACACATACGCACACACTAGTTACACCTTCCGAGTGAGTAAATCCTGATTTTGAGGTATTACAACCTTGTGCGTCACTAAAAGCCCAAAAGTACACAGTTTTAATTGCAAGGGGTCCCAAACAGGGACAATGGGAGGGAATTGGTTGTAATTACATATGAATTTAGACAGCTGAGTGCCAGTGATAAGGCTTCTTGCAAGAGCAGAGAGATTGCAGATGGTTTCATTTAAGTAGCCGTACCCTGCCAGAAAACAAGAACAGGCATATTTTTATTTTTATGAGTGGGTTGAAGGTGCACGGAAAGCATTAATCTGAGTGTTAATGTACAACAACACTACACCACCCACCCCTTTATCCAATTATCATTGATAAAACAACACTTACCGGTAGCAGATGTTTTGTTGACATTTGGCTCCATTGTGGATTTTAGTGAATAATTACTATAATCAGCCTAAAAGGCACTGACACACAAATGTCGATTAATAATTTCCAGAGATGATACTTTTGAGTTGAGACGGAGTGAAACACTTGTTTAAGAGATTATTGTCATGTTAGAAGAGCTGGTCAGATGTTTCATCATGCTCAGATACGTACTTGATTTATTTTACTTTATTTTTATAATAAATATTCGAGGGAAAGTGTATAGGGTTCAAGAAACTTGTTTGGAAACCTATCAAAAATACTCAGAAGAAATTATGATAATACAATACATTGTATAAAATACAATGGCACATGTAGTCAAAACAAGTTGGTAGAGATAAAAATAATCTCATGAAGGAAGCATGAGAAGTACATTTGAAAGAAGTATCAAATCAAAGTATGAATGTTAAGGAAGGATGCAGTAAATTAGAACTGACACCACAGGACAATTCCTCCAAATATAAATAAGTCTATTTTTAATACTGGACAGTTTTGATCTTTACGTCACAGATGGCAGCTGGTGAAAGGACCCACGTCAGTATGGACTGACGCTGACCAAGCATATTTGGTAGCAGGTAACTGTCATAAGCAGTCGATTGAAGCAGTGTTGTAGTTCATTCTCTGTAGAGAGATGCAGGCTTTCCCTCCTGTGTCTCAGCATCCATTCAGCAGCTGTAGGGGTCAAGAAAATCAATATTCATTCAGAATAGTCCTCAGTGGCTGACCTCAGAATAGACAGTAGATTTGAGCCTTTTTCTAGAATGCCAGACATAATCTCTTTAATATTATTTTACCAGATTTAAGTGACAGGCATAATTAAAGAATAAGTTGGATATAGACATTTTCCTTTTCCATATATTTCCATATATTGTATCTGTTCTTTACTTGGTGTTGTACCATGTGTTTTCCCAGGGTTCTTGCAGCTCTCCCTTCATGACCAGGTGCAGCTGTTGGAGAGCTCATGGCTGGAGATTTTGATGATCGGGCTCATCTGGAGGTCCATCCACTGCCCTGGAAAACTCATCTTTGCACAGGACTTGATCCTGGACAGGTGCTAGCCAATGCTCCTTATACTTTTTGATCTTTTCCTCATTTGCCCACACCTCACACAAGAGTGATACATCAGCATTGTAGATTTTCCATTTCACACCTCACCAGCCATTGTGCCGTCCCAACATGTCCGTATGAGTGAAAGACTAATTACATGTTCCCCATGGAGAGGAGCCTCTCTACCCTGAAATACCCCCTCATCATTACAGTGCTGAGCAGGCAACCAGGACAGAGATTTAATCAAAGCCTCAAAGCAAGGAATGATGGAAGAGGAAGAAGAGAGTGGCAGAGGGAAAAGATGAAGGTGAAAGAGGCAAAGGAGCGAGAGCTAAATGATGAGCAGAGAGGATGAGAAAATAAAGATGCAGGCAGACTGGAGATGTGGCTGTTTTCTGCTTTGCGGGCACAGTCTGTTCTCTCCATTTCACCCAGTGTTCAAGTAAACAAGGTCTCCAAACCATAGCATGCACCTGAGGAAAAAGCAAGGGATGGAGTAAGACAGAGGGATGAGACCAAGCGACAGAGTCAGGCAGGCAGACAGAGCTTTTACCCTCTGATGTGCTTGATAGACCCATTTGATTCCGAAGTGTATTACAGAGTATTATCTCTAAAACCTGCTCTGTCCTCACCAATTGGACATGATGACTTAAATGCTGTGGGTCAGGTTTGACAAATTCCCTTGGCTCAAAGCTGTCCAAGTTTATCTGCTCTCTAACCACTGGATATTACCCATCTTTCTATCACTTTTGAACTGTCTGAAAGATGGAGTATTGCAGTGATTTGGTCCATTAGTTGGTCTGCCTTCTTTCTGGATACTTTCATAGTCACACATTAGTCGGGTGTCTTTTCCTCTTATGCTGATTCAGTCTGACTTTTTGTGTCATCATTCATTTGTGTGGCACATAGTCTTATAAACGAGCAGGAAGGCAAAAAATAAATCCATCAATCTAAAATTGAAAAGTCATTTTTTTTCATTCTGTAGAAATGAGGGGGACTGTGTGGAGGGAATGGCTGAGATCTTCGATATGCTGCTGGCCACCGCCTCCCGCTTCCGCATGCTCAAACTCAGAACTGAGGAGTTCGTCTGTCTCAAAGCGATCATCTTACTCAACTCTGGTGAGGCAACATGTCTTGTCTCACAATATCTGCTGTTCTGCCTTGTTCAGGGAACTGAAAACAAACCGATGCCTGAAAATCCTGACACTCGAATAAAAACACACATTTACACACATTTCTTCATCCACATGCAAATAAAAGTTACTGTTTCTGAGAGTAAATATTGACGAGCGTTACACCTACAGAGGTGTAGATGTTAACCCTATTCAGACACGAGGCGTACACAGTGTTCTGGAAAAACCTGTACTGTCAATATGCCCGATAACTGTTCCCATGACAACATGAGACAGCAGACAGGGCTGTGTTTGTCCCGGAGATTGAGGTATTCTATATGGGGAAGTGCCTAGACTAAAATACCAGCGAGATGAGACTGACACAGCTGCTGGGTCCACATGAACTTTTGATTGCTGTGTGGGCATTGCTGCAACAACTGCAATTAATATTTTTTAACTCATTTTTCCATGATGCTCAATTTAAAAAAAAAAAAAAAAAAAAAGGAATTTCTTCAGTACAGTGCAGTTTGAACCTGAATTTGCCTTCAGTTGAGTGAACCTTTTACATTTGCGGTCATACATGTTCTGTTCCTCCTGTGTATACGTAAACTTCTCACTAATAAATATGATTGATTTCTGTCTTTCAGGTGCTTTCTCTTTCTGCACTGGTACTATGGAGCCTCTACATGACAGCGCAGCAGTGCAGAACATGCTGGACACCATCACTGACGCTCTCATCCATCACATCAGCCAATCAGTATGCTCGGTGCAGCAGCAGTCGAGGCGTCAGGCACAGCTGCTCCTCCTGCTCTCCCACATCAGGCACATGAGGTAAAACAAGTACAAGAGTTTTTTTTTTTTTTTACCAAATTAAATGTCCATAGCTTTAGAAATGTTGCCCTGAGAAACATGATTTAATTGCAGACAGAGCGTTGAAAGGGTTAGTTTTCCTTTTAGAGACATAATTGATTATAGTCTTTCATGTAAACTAGTTTAAGCTTGATAATCTACAACAGGAAGGGATATGCTTTGTCTCATCTCTATTCTAAATTATTTGCTACATGTACATTATACAGATGTAACAGAATAAACCACAGAACAAATTTGATGCTTATGTGGAGGTTAAAGGAGATGTTTACTAATTAGGATCAACTGTTGGCTTTTGTCTTGTAAAATTTGTTGACACTGAGACAAATACAGAATATGAGCAATTTGTGTATAGACAGTTTGTGTTTTTCTTTCTACTATAGACAAGTTGGTCTGTGAGGATATGCTGCAGCCCCTCCATGATCCATACTACTACTAGAAACAATAAGAATCATCTTTATTTATATAGCACTTTTAAAAACAGTGGTTTACAACATGCTTTGACAGAATTATAGCTGACAGCAATATATATAATTATTTATAGTATAGTTCAAAGAAAACAAATCGACAGCATCAATACACAAACCTGATTAAAGTGCAATAAAAGAGAAAAGGAAAGCGAGAGACTCCATCGCATCATAAAAACAGTATAAGTGGTTACACAACTATAGAAATAAGAGGAAGGAGCTAAAATCCATAGAGGGAAGGTGCAAAAAGTAAGACCAACATAACTCAAATTGATATGATGATAACATAAGTATTAATACTCTATTCTTAACTCCCTTCATTGCTGCTGTTGCACTACTGGCTACATGCTTAATTGTATTTCATTGCCATGGTCTTGTATATGTGTAATGACAGTTAATTAAATCTGAATCTTAAGTTTAGGGGCTAACATGTTATAACTTTTTTTTTAATTGAATTGTGGACAAAGATGAAAATAAAATGTAGAACTGTGTAAAATAAATATACAATAACGCCTCTAATAAGTAGAATTTAATGGATTTGTCTCCAGTAAAAGAAAACCTTAAGATCTGTTACTAAATTTATTTAAAGTAAATTTGTGTTGTTGGTGCCCAGCAGATGCTAAATTAATTTTTAGATTAATTTGAATATAGCACATACAGTAAACTGTGATACAATGTGCTGACATTAGGCATAATTAACATATGAGTAATTAAATTTTCCAGTTTCAGGCTTGTAGATTATTTTATTGATGCTACTACTGATTGTTCGTCCAGTAAACAAACAAAAATGATCTAAAAATCAGTAGAATGTCATGAACTTAGTAACACTGTTATAGAAACAAGGTGTTGAAATTGATCCATGAACGTCAGGGATCAGAGGTAACCAGGAAACACATGTACCTTCATGGAGTGTTGAACAGCCCCTCATTACAGAAACAGTGGAATAATGAGGTGAATTTGTGATAATAATCTACAAGGGCTTAAAAACCGGACTGACATCTTTGTGTTTACGTTCTCTCCAGTAACAAAGGCATGGAGCATCTCTACAGCATGAAGTGCAAGAACAAAGTGCCTCTGTACGATTTGCTCCTGGAGATGCTCGATGCCCACCGCCTCCACCGACCCGTCAGACCCATGCAGACCTGGTCTCAAGCCGACAGAGACCCTCCCTCCACCACCACAACCACCACCACCACCAGCAGCGGCAGTGGGTCCACCTCAGCCAGTTCCAGTTCTGGGCCCAGAGGCAGCAGCGTCGGCCCCAGCAGAGCCCCTCCAGGCCCGGGGGTGCTGCAGTATGGAGGGTCCCGCTCCTCTGATTGCACCCAAGTTCTATGAGATGGAGCATTAGCCACAACCTGAAGGTCAAATACATACCATAATTTATTTTTATGGATGGTGTGTGTAGTTTGGAAGGGCTCAAATGACATGATGTGTACTAGAATCCATTTTATGAGCTGATTATTTATAAATGAAGTGATTTTCTAGTTGTAGGTGTTGGTAGTTAGAGGCTATTCCAGCAGCAGCAGGTCTTCTTTTGCACTCTAGTTCCTTGCAGTCTGAGCTTCAATGCAGTTCTTCTTCATTCTGCTTTTCATTATATCTGTGATTACGGCTCTTATGGCTCTACAGCGCAGCTTTCAAAAAGGTGTTAAGTCATATCGTCCGCTACTGTGATTGAAAATGATGAGCAGCTAATTTTTCATTTTATTGCCTTGACCAAAGTGCACTTCTGGGTTTAAGGGGCTAATGGGCATTATTTACACTATATTTAAGGGATACTTGCACTCTAATCTACAGTAAACCCTAAGAGAAAACCTAATACATATGAAAACTGTGCAAAGATTACACAAGGAAAAAGAATTTATCTGTTAAAAAAATGATCAAATAATCAACAACTGACAAAGTAATGAGAGAAACCAAGCTTCATTGTTGGTTAACAGCGCTTTTCTTCTACCGTAGGTTTGTTCTGTGCTTCATGCACCAAAGTTTTTCTGAATTAGTTTTTACTTAAGCGTGTGTGTTTTTGGGCAAAGGACTGACAGTTTTTGAGGCACTGGGGCTGATACAAATGATTGAGGTGTAGCTGCAGCTGCAAACATGTAAAAGCTTCAACCAGTAAAATATTCATCCTCTAATGATGTGATTATATGTTAAATCTGACTGGATTTACACACCCCGAAAACCCTGTATGTCATAAAATAATTACAAGGTGTGATTAACAAATAGAATGAATTAGATGTGAAATAGACACAAAAATCATTTGTAACGATCAGCCTCAAAATGTCAAATACACTGAAAATTGTCTGATCTTCTAAAGATGAGGATAATGTCTTTAAGCTGCTTTTTCATCCAACTAACAAATGTATTAAACTTTAAAACTAATCATCCATCATATTAAGTTCTAAGCTGTGTGTAATATTTCATGGAGCAGCTTTACAAATTTATTGGATTTCACTTTAAGTGTAGAAATTAGATAAACACAGGGATAAATTTGCTTAAAACCTTTTCTAAAACTTCAATTCCGGTTCCTAAAATTACATCTGGCCACTTCACTTGAGTGTAAATCCAGTCAAGCCTGACCAGACTGTCATTTGTTTACTGTGCATAAAAATAAAATCATTAACTGGCAAAATGTTGTTGTTGATCAACGTTTTTGACAGTTAAACTTGAGGTCAAAGAGTTGTTAGAAAACAACAGGGTAAATATTTCAGATTTTATTTTTTTTGCAAAGAGTCGGCATTAGCAAACTGTACATACATAAATAACCATTTTCATATTTCATTTTTTTTTTTTTTTTTTACAGATTCTGGTTTAACAACGCAGTGATTCTGATGTGTCATCACAGCGGAATAATTCTTACCATTATTACAAAGCACACTATTTGAATATCACAGCCGTCAACTTAAACACTACCAGTGATTGTTTGGCCTCTTAAAAGCGAAGGGACTTTTAAGTGCATGCTCAAACAGATAAAAAAATAACTGCCCTGCCCTATATTTAAAGGGCATTTCAACATTAATATACAAATGACTTATTCTGAACAAGAAATCTCATGTGTTTTTTTCCCACATATTTGCCCCCAGATGATTAAATACTGAAGTTAAAAACAGGAATACAAGCCTTGGCTTTTGGGGAAAGAAGTCGGCCATCTTGGCTGGACGGCTTCAGTGCAGTACCTTCAACAGTGCTCTCAGTGCTTTAGCTTCAGATTTCAGCATCAAACGAAGACTTCATTTCCAACTTTTTAGCAGATGTGTGGAGCAAAAGACTAAGCTACCTCAAGTCCTTCAGAGAGCACTTGAGTTTTTATTTCTGTGCCGTTTCAGTCGTCGTGTCTGAGTCACAATTACTGAAATGTGTTGTTTTGGAACAAAACTCTTCACATCTAAGACTGAATGATTGCTACTCTAACTGCAGCTCTACTCTACAATTTACAGGTACAATACCCCACTCTGAAGGTGGTGCTTTAGCTTCATTACTAACAAACTATGAACTGATTGAACACTAAATAAATAATAGCAGCACTGGGTATCATGGACAAAAAGCACAGTCAACTTTGGCTCCCAACGTACAGTATATAAATAGTGCTTTGCTTTTCATTGATTTCACTGGTTTCTTCAGAAACCTTAAAAAATATACACATTTAAGTTAAAACAGAATTCAAACAATGTGAAATATTTGGGCAGGGGTGCTCCAGGTGTAGGTCCGTTCATTCTGGAGTAGGGGGGTTAAAGGGTAGAGGTGACTTCAGGACAGTATGTGTGCAATGTGAGTCTTCATATCACCTCTGATTCACTTCATAATGCATGTAGCTTCCCCAGCAGGGACAGTCTGTAGCTTTAGGGCACGGGGTGAAGGAAACATTCACAGGAGTCAGTGGAGTCCTTGGCGAAGCGACAGGTGGGTGTTTATGTGATGCTCATATGGGCGGAGGTCCGTTGGTGTAGCGCAGCATCGGATGGAAGGAGCGGGCGAAGTTGTTGGCGTGGTGGCAGCTGTAGTCCTCCTCCGTCATCGGCACCAAACAGGCCAGACCGATGAGGAGCAGGAGGAGCAGCTGGACGGGGAGGGCAGCCCGGAGGACCCGAAGCAGGAAGGACTGGCCCTTTGACGAGGAGGAGGAAGAGACGGAATCTGGGAGGTCAGAATGGGAGGAAACGCAGCCAGCGGCGCCTGGTGATCTGCCCCGGCTGCAGGAAGAGACAAACTGGACTTAAACACAACAGAAACAACTTCTAGTATTTGCAAATTGTACTAAAATAGAAGAAGTGTGAGTTCCTCCTAAGACTCCTACAGGGTGGCAGTACTTTAATGCTCTCTGAGATCAATTTGAACTAAAATTAAGGCTAAGTTTTGGGCAAAATGTTTTTCCTTTTTAAATAGTGCAGGTACAGTAAATGCAAACAATTAGTATACACAGGGTTCTGTGCAGAGATTGTTAAATTAATCTACATTTTTCCTAAAAGGTAAATACAAATAGGGTTTAAAGGTTTCATGTAGACATAAAGAAAGTTACATAGATGAATTAAATAATTCCAAGTCTGTTTACTGATATCGAAGACAAATTTTATAAAACTGACTTTTTAAGGACCTGCAAACACACTATTTTAGTTCATTAGAGGTAGCGGTTTATTTTAGCCGATGTTGGATGGATTGACAGATCCTGACAAACTGGACACTTCCTCTACTTTAGTTTGAAAACATGTTTTTTGCACATACTATTTCACAAATGCCCTGGTCAAAAAAAGGTGCTAATGCTCGACAGGAAGAAAAGCAAAACACGGGAGTGTAGGAAAAACACCCAGATCCAGCAAGCAGTGTAACACACTACAATAGTGACCACACACACGTACAAGGCCTGCAAACACACACAGGACACGAGCACATACGACAGAGTGTTAACCACTGGCATTCACAGACAGCTGGCTCTTCCCTCACACAGGGAAACGCTCTGGCTTCAAAGCCGAGTGTGTAAGAGTTCAATGTCACGTCTCATTCCAAACAGAAGCAGGAGAATTGCCAAACGCCTCTCCAGAGATTTCCACTGTTGGAGCCAAGACTGACGGGGAGGAACAGTGTGTTCTTACTCCGACTCATCTCCACCGGAGCTGGAGGAGGGTCAGACCCGCTGACTCCCATCCAGAACCGACACTTTGCACAGTTTCATTTTGATCTGCAGCTGCTGTGGCAACACACGAGCAATAGGACGTGCATTTTTGTTCACATTTATAGAACTGAATAAAACTTTCTGCAGCCCATGTCTTTGGGGTAAACAGTCCCTGCTTCTCCAAAAAAACAAAAACAGATGCCATCACAAACGTGTTATTTCTACTGTTGACATGATTAGGCTGAAATATTCTGGTGTTTAATGACAAATCACACAAAGTTGAATCAGAAATGACAGATGTGAGTTAAGAGGTCTGGAAGGAAAGGAGGAAAGAAAGTGGGAGTTAAACTGTAAATGCATCATATCCTGCTTAAAAAACTAATGAAACAGGAAGGAAACATGAGAAAGGAAAAACAGCTAAAGGAAAGAGGGGTTACTGGGATTCAGATAGTGCCATCTAATGGCTGAGAAGAAAACTACAAAATAAAAGACGAGAAGCCAAAGGCAGGATGACGAGGCAGGAGATCAGAATGGAGCGAAGAGGAGCAGCGGCGATGATGCAAAGAGAAGCAGGGAAATAATACATTTGAAGAAGAAAGGGAGCAGCCTGGTGTAGGCGATTCCCCACTGGTTTAAGAGCTGGTAACATGGTCTCTAGAGTGAGGGAGGATCATGGAACGGGGTTAAAGCAGCCACTACTAAAATCAGATTCTACTGATTTAGAAGATCTACATCCCAAATACACCAAGTTAATGCGATTGTTACTGATTGATTTTCCCATCATGATTTCTTAAAAATCAAGGTTCTAGTGTGGCGTAGCTTTGGTTCCATCATCATCCCGTAAATCTAGAGTCCAGGAGAGAGGTACCTGTGGCGCAGTCTGCTCTCAGGGTGTCCTGGGTGGGCCTGACTACTTTTGCCTCGGGGCTGTGCCACGTAATGAGCAGGGAGGGGTAAAAGAAAGAAAAGAATGTTTCAGTCAAGGGCAAATAAAGCTTCAGATGAGAGTAAAAACAACATAAAAAAGAGCCATAACATCGCTACAGAAAGATCATCATCAACCAAAGAGCAGCAACATAACCGATGACAGTGATTGACTTTCAGAACCAAGAAATCTGGCTTCTCAAGGTTAAAATAATGAAGAGTTTAAGTGAATCAGCCAGGTTTAAATGTCCTTTTTATGCATGATGTCAATTATAGAAGTGTGCCATCAGTGAAACGAAAAGCCAGGTTTTCTTGTGTATTTTTGGCAGATTGATATGGTGTTGGCAGCAAAAAACATCTCAAATAATAGAAGGGGCAGCAACAAATTTTTGTATACAGGTTAGAGGATTTAAAAAAGGGAAAACAGTTCTATTAACCACAAAAATAAGGCGTCGGTGGAGAAGGGGTATCTATGTGGGAAAAGAAAAGGAGGCAGCTCTGTGCTGTGGGTCAGGTCATCTTATTTTGCCGTCTTATTTTGAGCCCCGACCCACTGGAAATATGGAGGAAGGACATTACCAGTCGTCTGCGGTGGACGGTCACCTCGGAAACAGGATCAGCGGACTCACACACTTCCAGTTTACCAACAGGCAGCGGTAGGAAGTCCTGGAAACACAAACAAAAAAAAAGTCATACACTGTATATCAGTCAGCGGACCAAACCAGCACTTTTACTTAAATACATTTTGCTGGTAATACTTATGTTCCTTTATTTTAGCAGTACTGGTACTTGTACTATAGTATATACATTTTGCTGTACTGGTACTTTTTCTTAACCTATTTAATCCCAAATTTTCTCCTGCAAAATCAGTCCATGCATTTCAGTCTTTAATATGTATGATTTTTATTTTATGTTGGTTACATTAGTGAAAATGTAAGTTTTATCCCTGCAACAATTGTTAGACAAATTCTTAAATCTGACCTATTTACACATAAAATTAATTTATACCACAACTAGGTACGGTCACAAGTGTATTTAGACCTTTATTAGACATATATAGCTACCACGGCAATGCAAACTGAAGGGAACTAAAAACAAGGCTTACACTGTTGGGGTCTGACAGCAAGGGTATATCCCCAAAATCCCCCCAATCGTCTGCTATATATAAATCTATATACAATAACTGTTAAACAATCAATACAAAGTCAATTTGAGCTATATCAACCTGATAGTGGCAGAATAATGGTCAGAGAACCAATTTTTCCCACAAAACTCCACCTAGTGAATGAAAATGACCCCATATGAACTCTGGATGATAGCCAGAAAATGGATGTTGATATGAGCCAAATTTTTATCTCAATCGGCCTATTATTGCTTGATTTATGTAAAAAAAACAAAAACTAAAGCGCCTTCATTTGGATGACTTATAATATTCATAGAGAAGCTGAAATCAATGGGGTTCTTCCATTAGGGGTCCCCCTTTGTTGGTTATCAAGGGAGAAGAAATCCAACCAAATCTGTCCTAGTTATTGCCTTCACACAAAGGATATCTGGTAGTTGTGGTAAAACCATTATATCCCTGAAACTTGATTTTGGAGATATAAAGACAACAATGAAATGACTGTATTTCATAGTCTCATAAATGGTTAAATAACCATAGAGAAAGTGTTACCAGTGGGATTAAATGGGTTCAGAATATGGTCTGAATACTTCTGCGTGTAATAGTCCCCTCCAGATACATCTACTAATGGAGAACAGATTAAATGGTTCATCTGTGGTTCAGTGTCAGACCTGTTGTGTGTCCATGGCCTCCAGTCTCCTCTCCAGTCCCTCCAGGTCTGAGCTGACCTCTCTGAGGAGCAGCCGAAGCCTGTTCCAGATCACGTGGACCTTCTCCTGAGCCTCCAGACACTCGCTGCCCTGGACCTGGACCTGGATCTGCTCCGAGGTCTGAGACTGGAGCAGCAGAGTGGGAGGTTTGGTGTTGACCAACAGCTGGCTCGACAGCTCCTGAAGGGACGACACCTTGTGCTGCGAGTCCAGCAGCTCCCGCTTGATTTGCTGCACGACAGGAAAGACGGCATCCGTGTTTTTAGTTAGTGGGATATTATTCATGTTTTAGGTGTTGTTGTGACGTCAGATCTGCTGCGTTTGTTCACTGTTATCTTTGACTTTCATGGTGTAGAATGAGTTTAGTATATCGGTAGTTAGTTTGTGCTCATAAAAGTCCTACCTTCAGAATTCATACAGGGTTCCTGCAGGGTCTTAAAAACTCTTAAAAGACTTGAATTTACAAATCTGCATTTAATTCCTTAAAAAAGTCTTTAAAGGTATTAAATTTGATATGGTAGGTCTTAAGTAATGTTGCCATAAACTTGTTGGCTGTATTATGTTTAAATGTGTCTGTTAAATGTCAAAGCTGCAAAGAAAGTAACAGTCGACTCAGTTCCAACCCGACAATTCATATTGAAATTAGGAACCAGTTATTGCTAACTTTGCAGCCTCTGGTGAAAAATGACTGGGAACGGTGGGAATCGAGGTGTTGGAGTAAATAAATACATTTTCCTAAATTCTAGGTGTCACGAATTTTTGCTAGTATGGCTGTGATATGACATTAAATTCCGTTTAAAGTAGTCTTAAAAAGGTTTTGAAAAGTCTTAAATTTAACTTGTAGGAACCTGTGGGAACCCTGTCATAACAATGAACCCCTTTACATGTCCAGAAAAATCAGAGAACATATTTACATGCACTTCAGAAATGCTATAAATGAAAAAAAGACAAAAACAAAAAACCCTGGTTCAGAAGATGTTCCAGTGTCGTGGTAGTGACAGTGGACTAAAACTTCCCATTATATTTTCCACTCATGTTTGACTACGTCGCTTCTGTTTCCTATTATTTCTTTTTCTTACACATGCACAGATGTAAAGAACAAACTAAATCTGATTAACAGGTAAATATGTATTAAAAGAATCGGAATAATGGGTGAACTCCAGGTGTGTTCATCTGATTTCTCTTTACATTTATCAGATTATGTCGTTTACATGATCCCTTGAATAATCTGACGACTCGGATCAGGATCAGAGTCTTAGTGTTTTATGGTAATGTAAATGGGTTTGTACGTTCATGTGGGTTTTCAAGGTCTGAAAAGTGCTTGAATTTTAGTTTAAGTGCTCAAAAGTGCTTGCATTTGTAACTCTGTGATGTGATTTATTTATTTCTAATATTAACTCTGCCAGGTTAGATGGCAAGCCAAAGCTACTTACAGAGGGGCGATCCATTTTGAAAAATAACACTTTATATCAAAAAAGAGAATTAGTGGGTGTTCTCAGGTCGACTCCAGGTACATTTGTATCTTAATCTTTGTCTCAGTATGAGTGTGCCTGAAGAAGGCCAAGCAGCTTCCCTTTTTTTTTGGATAAAACTTTGTGTTCTCCTTTAATTTCTAAACTTTTTGCTATCATGAAACATAATTTTAGATGTTTATAGCCTAATACAATGTACATCAGTGTGATAAAAAGTGAAAAAAACAAAAACATGAGTATATGTATTCGTGAAGATAGATATTTAAGCAATAAGATGCTGTGCTGGAAACGTGAAAATGACCCTTAAAAATGCTCAAAAAGTGCTTGAATTTGACCTTGAAAAATGAGTGTGAAGCCTAGATATAATAGACATAACAGAAAAACACACCACACATAATCCTACTGCACGTACTGTCAGTGTTTTGTGATGAGCTCGTAACGTTTCACGGTCCACTTTAGGAGGGATGGGAACCACCTCGTTCCTTCTGCGGTCGATGTTCTCCAGCCACAGCAGCAGACCGTGACTCATCTCGTGGAACTCCTGAACAAAAGATGTCCATGCGTTATATATTTTTGTCTTATCTGCTCTGAGACACTTAGTACTATTTTTTAGCAGACGGCGTTTACGCTGACTGCGGTTAAAGTATGTGTTTAATTACTTAATAGATTTGTTACAATCACAAATGTAGAAATGTAAACATGAGTAATTCCCTTTTATTACCTGGCACTGCATCAGCGCCCTCTGCAGCTCCTCCCTCCAGTCCTCCAGAGAGGAACCCAGTCGATCCCAGCGTGAGTTCATCTCTTTGAGGCCGTCTCTCAACTTCCAGGCTTCCTCAGAGTCGGGCTCTGATTGGAGGAAATCTGCACTCCTCAGGTTGATGGACAGGACCTCGGACTTGTGGCCGTCCATCCCTTTCTGCAGCTCCTACGACAATAAACAGAAAAAGCAGACATATATAGGTCAGACTGAGGTGCTACTAGACTGATATGATCCCCGTTCAGGTTTCCACACTTCCTCAGAGTGCAGTCGGACATTTGGATGTAGGTTAGCGGAGCCCCTGTGGGATTCAGAGGGATCTATTTATAGGGCAGAGATATGCTGCCTTATGTTTGTGAAAGGCCCCTGAGCTCTGGGTGTGTGTTTGTGTGTGAGGGTTGGCGTAAGGACAAGCTTAATAACAAAAGGGCAAAATGACAGGTCAGCAGAGATAAATTATTACAGACAAACCAACACAAACAGGAGGCACAACAAAATATATGGATGGAGATGCTATCAGATCAAATCAATCAAAATGTTATGATTCGAGGCTGTGCTCGGACAACTGGCACAATCAGATGCTGTGAGTCAGATAAGTCTGCGCAACTCAAATCACATAGAATTTTATCTCCTCCAATCTAACGTGGGCTTTTTCTCAGTGTCCTGAATCTGACTGGTCTGTTTGTCTGAAAGGGCCATGGTTTTTTAACACAGTGCACATTTAGTTCAGTTAGTTTTACTTTCATACAGCAAAGGTTTCTCAGTTTGAACTGAAAATTATTTTAGGAGACTGATCTCATGACATCGCATTGTATGTAACAGCAGTTCTTATGGCATGCGGTGCATTTTCGACCTTTCGCGTGTTATTCAACACCATTTGATCACGTGTCAATTTACGCTAAGGCCTCCGGTTCACATAACCCTAACCGTAACCCTCAGTGCGTGGTATTTGACGCAGCGTAAACATACACATGGTAAGTTTATAATGCGTACAGATGAAATGCCAATTAAAAGTGCCGTGTATTATTTACACAATTTCATGATATCGTGTTTTATTTTAGACTAAACAAGTGGTGCGAGGCACAACAAACCCTGCCCCTGGCACATACTGTAGCTTATTTTGGCATCGATCCAACTGATGTTGTCATGTTTTAATTTTAATGTTAATTATATCACCGAACAGAGTTTCAGGAATATTATGTTCAGGGATATACCCCTAGCCGTTGCTTCCGACGGCGTAAACCTAGTTTTAACGTATGATGTAATATAATTGATGTATTTATTTCACTCTGTGAATGCATTTTAAAATCACATTTTATCTCTCATGATTTTAATGTTTTTTTTGTTTGTTTTACCCTTTTTGTGATTTCTAATGTCTTTTATTCTGTGATTTTTTTATGCCTTTGTAAAGCACTTTGAGTTACCCTGTGTATGAGTAGTGCTACACAAATAAAACTTGCCTTGCCATGTCCATGCATGTGCTGATGTCAGCATATCAATTCCCTCTATATATGTGCCAAGTTTGACGTAAACTGAAACAAAATTGATGTTTTTATAGACATTTCATCCATTATCAGTAAATGGAAGAAAAAAAAGATTTTAAAAATTCATAAGAAATTTTAACTTTTACCTACTTTTCCCTAAATGTAATCACATCTATTTCGGGTCACTGGCAATCTATAAACCCAATTTGGTATGAATTCACCAAGTAGTTTTACAGACATGAAATTTCATCCATTATAAAGTAAGTGTGTGTGTGTGTGGGGGGTTTAATAAAAAATTGAAACTTTGGCCTATTTTTCCCAAAATATGATGACATCTATTTTGCATCACTGCCAATCTATAAAACAAATTTGGTATGAATTCAACCAACAGTTTTGCTGCTACAGACATTTGAAATTTCACCCATTATAAGTAAATGGGGAAAAAAAAAGATGTAAAAAAATTTAACTTTGACCTACTTTTCCCAAAATGCAACGAGATCTATTCTGGGTCACTGGCAATCTATAAACCCAATTTGGTATGAATTCAACCAATAGTTTTGCTGCTAGAGTGTTAACAAACTGAACCAAAAACCATACCCCTTGCCTCCCCTTCGGGGGGCGGGGTGATAATGTAAATGTGACAGTGCCCTCAGACTCAGTCATACTGGAATTCATGTGAATGTATGTGACTCAGTGATCATTTATCTCACTTCTGCATTGATGCGAGTCACATAATGAATGAATACAAATAGGGAGGACAGCTGTCAGTGGATGTATTAGATAATTAGAAAATGTGCCTCTTTCTCTTCATTATAACCTCATTATCATCTGCTCATATGTTCATTAGATTCTATTGCACACTAATCTGAAAACATAGTGGCCTAAATATTTACTTCTGTACAATGTACTGTGTGTGTGACATCTTTGTTAACGACACCTGATGAAAAATCTAATACGAAGAGCCAAACAAATAATAAATATCAACAATCTGAGCCATAAATCCTCTAAGGCAGCAGTGTGAACGCAGCCTTAATGTCTCCATCCATATATTTTTAAAGTGATGCAGCCATAAATCGGTCACATACACACACTAATACCATATTTTACACAAACCTTGAGCCTCTTGATTCGCTGCTGGATGGTGTGTATGTCGGTGCTCAGGTGCAGCCCTCGGAGCTGGCTCAGTTCGGCCTCAGACTGACCCAGCCAGGCCCTTGTGGTCTGCAGATCTGAGATCAGCTGTTGCCACTGCTGCAGGTTCTGCTTGTGCCTGTGTTTGTCACTGAGAGACTGAGCCTGGATCAGCTCCCAGCGCTCGATCACACCTGCAGGAAAACCACACCTTTAGCTCAGCTCGGGGGGTGTTTACAGAGGAAACGCGGCAGTTGTGTGTTTGCGCGTCGCTGACCTGAACCCTGTGTGTCTGGGCCGCCGGGGTTGGTGAGTCCAGGCATTTCATCCTCATCCTCGGTCAGTTCTCCCTCCGCCCTTTTCACTTTGTCTATGCTGTCGCGACACTCCGACATCAGACGCATCTGGAAAGACGAGACGATTCAGTTGAATACAGCATTTAAATAAATACACACGTTAACAATAACACACACACACAACTAAGTACACTCTGAGGTACTTGGAGTTTACTTTTTACTTGAGTATTTATTTTATATACACTCCATTTTGGAGGTAAATATTGCACCTTTTAATTACTTTTTTTACCCACCCATATTCATTTGACACTTACAGTTTACATTAAAAAACATGAATTACTATAATGTTCATCTAACCTGTAAGAAAGCATTTAAATTTGACAACATGTCAGTATATTATATTATAAAATAACTTCAAAAGGAGCCGTTCTGAATCATGAATACTTTTAACTTTGATTCTTTAAAGTGCATTTTATTGATTTTATTAATTAATTACTTTTATTTACTTACCACAGCCTCTCACATCGGATGGTGTTTATTTATAAATCTGCTTCCGTCTTATCTTTGTACATACATGTGTAAAACTTAAAAGCAATATGGTCTGTGCCCTCAGATCATCATATCAGAACAGAGTTGGATTAAAAAGCTTTTCGATTCACTGCTTTTTGATGGAATGATTTAGAGAAGGACCTGAAACTGTCAGAACTCATTACTTTGCGGGAATTTAAATCTATCTTAAAGGAAATAATACTCTTGGTCGGTGTAATTGCTTCTAAACTTTGCACTGAGATAGTTCCTCAACTCTTATTGCATATAACTAGATATTGTATTTTATTATTTTTTCATGTATGTCTTAATGAGCATTTCACCTCATTAAATAGAGGACACATATGTACTTTTGCTGTAACAACACTTTGAAATCCAGTCTGTTCCTTGTGATGGTATATTTGTACACTGTGGTATTTCAACTTTTAGTTTCTATGTATATTTTAATTGTGTTTTTCCTGTAAGTCCATGAAAAAAAATCTAACTTATGGTGGTGACTTTAAAACACAATTCATTCCAAAATCCATAGGTTTCATTAACATCTCAGTGTAAAACAAAGCTTTCGTCTCTCCTAGACTTTAAGTCAAGTTGTGTTTCAGCCTTTTATACAATATTTAATATAATATAATACAGCTGTAGACCGGCAGACTCACGTAGCCTGTGTAAACGGAGTCCATGTCTGGGCTAGAGCGGTTGGCGTTGGCCTCCCTCTGCTGGAGGTGGTACCGACCTGCATCCAGAGCCTGGTCCAGCTGCCTCAGGCTGGCCTCCAGTTGACCCGGATCACCTGCAACAAGGCCACGATAGATTAAAAAAAAGAATATCCAAGAAAATGTCAGATGACTAATTTCTTTGTTGACATGCTTGCTAGTGGTGAATGATGTAGTCAAAGCATGCTTTAATCTGAAATGAAAAGTGATGGGGCGTCATGACAAAAGACAGAAATTGGTTTTAAAACAATGATATTAGCTGTGAAATTAATGATGAAAAAAAGAATCAAACACACAAATACAAATTCGATGAAAACATGGCAGTTGGGTGAGTTAGACTTCATGCAGTGGTGTCATCTTTGCATGTTGCACTGTCTTCAATGATGGGACATGCAATTTAATGATGATTCTAACATGGTACAGATCGGTTAAACAGTGAGTTTTTAGTTCTAAAACTCATCACATGCTCTCCTGCCTTATCCTGACTGTTTCGTACCAGAGGAGGATTTCAAAGTGCTCTCAGTCAGTTTTATATAGGCCTCTGGACTCTCTGGAATAACTACATCTGGAAAGAGAGAAATAAAACATACACTACTTATAATGTGGGCATGGTTCAAAGTGATACTGGTCCTCAACTATGATTCACGTCTTTTACAATGTGGATGTTGAACCTACTGCTCTTGTCTTTTTTTCATAAAAACTTTGTGTAAGGATTTTTACCCACCCGCCGAAGGGAGGCAAGGGGTATTGTTTTTGGTTTGGTTTGTTTGTTAACACTCTAGCAGCAAAACTATTGGTTGATTCATACCAAATTAGGTTTATAGATTACCAGTGACCCAGAATAGATCTCATTACATTTTGGGAAAAATAGGTCAAAGTTACAATTTTTTTATGAATTTTTAAAATCTTTTTTTTCCCCCATTTACTTACATTGGGCAACATTTCTAATGTCTGTAGCAGTAAAACTATTGGTTGAATTCATACCAAATTGGGTTTATAGCTTGCCAGTGACCCAGAATAGATGTGATTACATTTTGGGAAAAGTGGGTCAAAGCTCAAATTTTGTATGAATTTTTTACATCTTTTTTTTCTCCCTTTTACTTATAATGGGCGAAATTTCACATCAATAAAAATATCAATTTTGTTTGAGTTTACTTCAAACTTCACAAATATATAGACGCTATTGATAACCTGACCCTTTTCAGGAGACACACTATAGCCAAACAGCTCAATTATAGAAAACTAGGGAATCACCTGGAAGAGCCTCAGAAAAAACTTTAAACATCTAAACCCCCCCCACACACACACACACGCTTATTAATGTGTTCAAATCTAACACACCATAAACAAATATATGACAGCTTGTCCTAATGTATGGAACCATCAGAACCTGTTGGTGATGACCTGAAAGAACCCTAATAAAACAAACCAAACTCTTCTAAGGGCACTTATTAACACATAAAACACTTTAGAAAAATATAGTAAAAGAAATAACAAAGCTATATCCTCTACGTCTTAATGAGAGCAAACGTTTTCACAAGGTTAAAATGCTGAGAATATATGTTTTTGTCTTTATCTGCTTTGAAATTCTTGTATTTCTAGTAGCAAAATGAATGCAGTTTGCATTTTTTCCTCAGTTAAACATTAATCATACATTATCATAATAAATAAAAACCTTTGTAGCCTATTTAACCCATTACACAATGATTATCTCAAAGAACCTGTAAAATCCTGAGGTCAAAAATGCACCTTCTTTTTCTGACTATTGATGCAGAATTAAATCCCTGCTGACATTAGATCATTTCCAGCGACAGACCAACCTGACAGCACTGCAGACGCCGTCCTCAGGTACTCATCCTCCTCGTCCTGTTCTCGACCCCTGCCCCCCTGTCTCTGTCCTCCAGGACTCTCCAGGCCTCGGCTCAGGTCGTAGTCGTGGTCCCACTCTAAGGGGATGGAGTCCACGCTGGCCGGCGTGTCGCGGCCGGAGCGGTCGGCCCTGGTGAGCGCCGTCGTGCCCGAGGCTGGACGGCTGGACGTCCGAGGCAGAGACGAGTCGCCCCAATGCAGCTCAGAGAGTTCAGCCCCCTCCTCCAGGTCCAGCTCCCGGTCCGAACCGTCCAGCTCATCATCAGCCAACTACAGGAAAACATATTTAAAGACATGTTTAAAGACACAAAGAAATAATAAAATATGTAAAGGTCAGAGAAAATCATAATAATAAAAATAAAGCCCATTTTTAAAAAAAATCAACTTACATAATGTAATGTATTTTTATCATGATGTATATTATTTAATCATTAAAGAAAAAAAATTATTGTCTCTACATTTAATGTTTCCTAAGTGATTAATCACCATTTATTATAAAATTATTCTGTGGGTTTTGCATTTTCAATGAAAATCATTTATTTGCAAGTATTTAATTCACTAACCATGTAAATATTCATCAAACTCTGAGTAAATTCAAAGGTAATTATATCAGAATAGAGAAAATTGAAGAAAAAGTGACTTTTTCAGTAAAATATATCATTAAATGAACATAAAAACAAGTGTCTCTAACAGCTGTTATTTATCAAACTACATGGGTTTTAGGGTGAATCAATATGTTGCAGAAGATGATGGTGTTTATCATCTGTGTAACTGAATTTTTCAGTAAAAATCAAGTGTTTTCCTATATTTAATTTACTGATCATACGATCTCGGAGTAATTTCATAGGTTATTACATCAAATCAGAGAAAATTTAAGAAAAAGTGCCATTTTCAGCCAAATATATCATTAACTTGAAACAAACTACATGTGTTTTATTGGTGAATCACTGTTCACTACGGAACCTCTGAACGTCCAAATGGGTCATATCTGATGACCATGAAAAGATGTCAAACTGCATTTTATCTGGTATTATTTACATCTTTTATTACGATTAGTGGATCAACAGTTATTAAACATTTTAGATCAGCAGATGCTTTTGGTCTGGTCTTTGAAGGTTAATATATTTGCCGCTTGTCTGTATCCATGTGCAGCACTTTGTAATTTCTGTTTTAAGAGGCGCTACATAAATAAAATAGTAGAGCGTTGTATTCGCTGTGTTATGAACATGCTAATATAATGGAGCGTATATTCTGTTTACAACCAGCTGTCCGTGTCAAACTATGCCGGACATGTTTTCACCACGTCACAGGTGTTGAAGGGCAGCTGTGACGTGAATGTTGTCGTGCACTTTGCGTGACCTGAGTCAACTGTTGACTGTAACAAAATAATGTCTCCGTTCAGTCCCGACATGAGACTAACTGCCTAATCTTTCTCCACGGGTCATTTAAGGGAGGGCCTTTTTTTGGAGAAGCTGTAACTTCCAAAATGAAGAACAAATTAAATCTGCCTGGGGGGACTTTTTTTTTTTCTGGAGTTACCCGTCACCTCCACTGCATGATCATTATTTCTGACATTTCTGCTGGTGAGCCTCACTATCGTATCTACAGGCTGTATGTGTCCGATGTGTGGCTGCATCTGAACGTCAACTCACAGGCAGACGTGTGAGCTTCTTGTAGTATCTGTCGACTCGTCCGAACACCTCCTGGCAGTATCTCTGCAGCTCCTCCAGCTCCTCTTCGATGACGGCTGCATCCAGAGGTTCACTCTTTTCAATTAGAGCTTCTCCTTGTCTGAACACCATCTCAATCTTCGCTGTGTTCAGGTAGATCTCCTGCTGGAACGCCTGAAGGGAAACACATCAAAGATCTCAGCCTCAGTGCAGAAAAAGAACACTGAATACAAAGGCGGACTGTTTCTTCAGTGAAATCCGCTCATAGTGTACACCACTCATCACACCTAGAAGTCAAACCATGAACTGCAAACATGAAACATTGCATTGGTTACTCCACTACTTAGGAACAGAAGAAGTGGATGAAATATCTTAATTCATATTTTCTAGAGTTTTATGCTCAGGTGCTACAGTGGTGGAAAAACATTTTTGGACACCCCATAATAATAAAGTAGTCTGAATTTAAATCATGCATTTGTGATACATTACATTAAAAATCCTTTTTATTGAACTCTGCCAAGTATTGTTCCATTCTCAAAACCCACATGCTCTGTTCCATCGAGGTCAAAACTGGATTTTTCAGCAAAATAATGACTGTCAAGAATTGAGTTTGATTTTTTTTCTTCTAGTTAAAAACAAACAAAAAATACTGATGCAATCACACCTCCTGAAACACAAAAGATTTTTCTGAAATTATTTCATGATAATATTGGAGATTTTACAAAATTTTAGGTGTCCGAAACCATTTTTCCTCTACGGTACATAGGATAGCACACAACTCTGAAGGCTCATGACATGATTAATTCATTTTGGACTTTCTTTGGTTTGAGAATTTATTGAAATTAATCCTTGTGAAGGAAAATTCCCTATTGGTGGAGGTACTGTTTAATTCAGTCATGGAAAAAATGATTAGACCACCCTTGTTTTCTTCAATGTCTTGTTCATTTTAATGCCTGGTCCAACTAAAGGTACATTTGTTTGGACAAATATAATGATAACAACAAAAATAGCT
>JAPQRP010000018.1:29567036-29586010 GCA_037367295.1 Apogon hyalosoma
TTTATTCATTCCATGTTTTGTTTTCTGTCTGTTTTAGTCACATGATACACACAGGAGTTAGGACTGGATTGCATAACCATTGTTCTTGATGACTTTTGATGGTCTAAGAATTTTTTCCGTGACTGTACAATGTGTTGTTATTCATCTGAAAAGTCACTAAAGCTTTCAAAAGTATTAGAACAAAAAGTACAGTATTTGTCTCTGAGATGGAGTCAAGTATAAAGTATTGTAAAATGGACATTCAAGTAAAAGTGCTTAGTTCCATTCCATTGCTGTTCAGTCTTACCCTGAGTTGTTTAATCTTGGCCTGTATGTCACACTCAGAGAAGTGCTCTATGTTGGTGAGTTGAAGGTCCATCTCCGTCAGCCACACCAGGATGCTGTCTCGAGCCGTCTCAAACTCCTCCCTCTGACCAATGAAGTGCTGTATACGACACACACACACATTTAATTTCATACTGAATACAGATATCATTTATTTTACGAGCAGGTACATTTCAGCCACCTGACCCTGCATTACCTTAAGTCTACGGAGGATGGCGGCTACCCTCTTCTGCAGGTTATCCCATCGCCTGTTCCCATCATGCACCATTTCCTTGAGGTGGCAGGAGGAGTCGGTGCGGTTTTCCCGGGCCAGACGACGGTACTGTTTGTTGATGAGTTCCAGCTGAGTCAGACACTCCTGCACCTGACGCTGGAAGGCCTGCAACGAAAACCAAACGCATGCATATAAATTATAAGGCTGTAGGGACACACTGACAAAACAGTGATTAAAGTTGTCCTGATTCTTTACATGGATGCAAAAAGAAAGTAAAAAGATGGCTCTTGAAATCTCTAGAGCAAAATACAAAGGACTTTATGTGAATTTAGTCTAAAATATGTCCTGTACAGGTCCTGTTCACAGGCCATGAGCTGTGTATCATTTGCATTTTGTTGTACTTAATCTGCATTTGTTGGTGTCACTGTAGAGCATTTTACTGTTAAATCCTTGTCTACATTTATGATTTTTTCCCCCTATTTTTCTTACAGTTGCAGCAGATGACAACTTCTGAAAAGTTAATAAACAAAAAGCTAAATATGCTGACAAATTGTGTGTTGGACAAGAGTTATTCTACAGCCATCGAGGACAAAACCAGGGCAGATGGTCCAAACCAGACTCAGTGAGCAGGAATGTGCACGTGCCCAGTGAGGGACGGCAGCAGCTGAACGGACCAGCGCAGACGAGTTTGAGTAACATGATACTCATCCCGTTTTCTCTGTTTTCTCTCCTCTACTGTGAGTGTCTGTCTACAAACGTGTTAAACTCACACGGTGAAACTTTAATACCTGACAGGAAATACACAGAAAAGACTAGAAAACATTCATACATCTATGTTTATTTTTACTTTACAACCAGTTTTGCTGTAAACACATGCAATTACACAGTAACTGCTGCAGCTTTTTACTCTTTTACTCTGGTTTACACACCTCAAACTTCTTGAGCTCCTCTTTAGCGACAGTATAGAGCACTCCAGAGGAGTTGGGCAGAGCTGCTGTTCTTTCTGAAGTCTTTAGCCAGTCCTCAAACCTGGAGTAATCATCTAGAAACTTCTGCCACAACCTCCACGTCTCCTCAATCCTGATCAGAAAAAGTTGCAGCATGAAGAGAGTAATGTTATAACTTAATATTTTAACTTGTCATGATGGCAAAAACAGTTTGCACATGAACACAGTGAAGAAGAAATGATCCAAGAGGCACTGACTTGAGTCTCCTCTCCATAGACATGGCGCAGATGTTCCTCCATCGTCGGTCCAGGCCTCTGGTCGCCTGTTGGATAGAATCGCACTCCGTCTCCGTGGAGCAGGCATCACAGTCATGGAGCAGGACTTCACAGAGGTTTAACACAGATGCAACACCAGTGCTGTGTTTCTCAATGTCCCTCTGCAGCTCCTAAAACCATGAATGATAACCAAGTTTGTGCATCATCAAAGTTGCTGTGTTCTACATTACGCTTCCACTTAAACTTAAGAGAAGATATTTTTCCTTCTTGAGACACTATTTCAGACATCACTTGGAATGCATATTAGGCTTCTGGTGCCACATTAAAAAAAGCAATTCCCTCCAAAAAGTAGAGACTAGAATGTAAAAATGAAATGTTAATATATATTTCTACTCCACACTTGAGTATTTCCATTTAATGCAACTTATGCATCAAATGAACTCTTCAAAGACCCTTTTGACTTCACTGGAAAATGCACAAAACTAAAAACAGGGCTGTTTTCCTGAGCTCATGAAGAACTGAGTTTTTAGACGTGTTGTTCTTACAGGACAGTGACGCTAAAAGCCTCTGATGATCTTGCAGAATATGATGCATTTCTACCTAACCATAAATAGTTTATCAAATCACTTAAATGAGCTCAACTTTAAACATGTCCAGCAGTAAAATGCATCATACATGTCACTGCAGCGGTAAATTAAAAAAAAAAAAGTAATGCAATAGAAAAACACTGAATTACTACAAGTAAAGGATGTTCACAGTGTGAAGTTAGTGTTTTTACTTCTGCAAAGGCTGTGAATATGGTGTGGTTTGATAAACTAACTGCATGTACAGTTAACTCTGGTGCTTTGAAGAGGAGGGAGGTCTATGGGGTCGTAGAATCCAGTCCTGATATAGCACGGCATCTTGGCAGCAGCAGAGATACTGATACTGACTGTACTGACTGTAGGCAAGTTTAAAACACATACTCAGATATGTATGTGTGTGTGTGTGTGTGCGTGTGTGTGAGTCATGCTATGGTTCCCTCATGTGCTTCAGTGTCACTCATTTTCCACCAACTCAGTTTGAGTCACATTATGTTGAGTTATGCTTGTTTACCCTTATTTACATGTTTTCCATAAAATACAATGTGTTCTCACAATATTTGCCAAGCTTTACGTTGCTGCAAAATGAAATATATTTATCACACACAAGGCAGGCTTTTGTTGTGTGGTTTGTTATGTATTTCCTGTGACTGGAGTTTTCTGGTGTTTTTTTTCCAGTGTAGGACTCCGTTCCACTCACCTGCTGCTGGTTGAGTTTCCTCTGAATCTCCTGGTCGTCACAGGTGTCGTAGACGATGGGTCTTGACAGCTCTGTCTCGATGTGAGCCAGCCAAGAACGCAGGCTGCTCATGTTTTTATCCAACTGCTGCACTGCCACCAGGGTTTCCCTCAACTTCTTCACCCTGAAACAGGAGCACAGGGGTCAGAGTCGGATTATGGGACAACAGTGATCAGTCGGGAGAAATCTGTGACCACTCACTAAGCTATTACTGTCACTGAAAACTTTACTTTTTTTCTGCTTCTTTCAGTTGATTTTGTAGTGGCAAAAATGAAGCAAAACAAGAAAATGTCATAATTCACCCCAAAAAACACATACTGCGTGTAAGGTTGCACCTAACTGTGAATAAAGTATTGTAGCTGAGATTAAAATATTTATGACTCAGCTGCACAAAAACAAAACTGTATTCGATTGATATGTTAGACATAAGCAGTGTTTCTTAGATCAGAAAGGCCAGACTTCCTGTTACAAGATTATAAACATAACGTGCCCACACTTGAAAACCCTCGTTCTTCAGTCCACGGCAAAATTTTTTGCATATAAATTTTTTGCATATACAGATGGACAGATGGATGGACAAAGAACTAATGACAATACCCTGTGGTGAAGGTCAAGGGTAAAAACATTATTTGAACCCTTCACACCAACTGGGAACCAACAACAGCACACTGGCATTTCTAAACCCTTAGTATTACAGTCCACAAAATTATGTTATACTTAGCACACATCCATCTGTTTACAATGATATGACCAGACATCTTAAGACTCAAAGCCTCACCCTAAAAAACAATGCAGTTTCATGAAGAAGGCGGTGGCTGTAAACACACACATTCAACACATATGTTTTATGCTACAAGCTAATGCTTTAGTGAGACTTGTCTTGTGCACATGCTTAGGTCAACAGACCGATGAATGAAAAAGTGTTGCCATCTTGCAGCGCTGCGGTGCAGAAGCTACATGGAATTAACAACACACTGAGTCTCCAAATTCATAGACTGACTGTGAATTTTCTTACAGTACAACATGATGCAAGTCAGAATACTTTGTTTATGTGCACAGCTGACCTGGATGAAATACTAAGCACAAAATTTATCTATTCTTGCTATTCAGGTCTTCTGTCCATCAGTTCAGATTCATTAATTGCCAGAAAACATTAACACTCCTTTTATTGTTTTTTTCAAGACAATCTCCACCCTGAGCACTGAAACTACTTAAAACAATGAAGAAAATATTCTTAGACACAAGTTCTGCCACATTTCTTCTCAACCATGAAGCTAAAATAACAAAAAGACATCCATAGATTGCAAAAACAACTATATCAGAAAAGCTTGTAGATGAATTCGCTTCCATTAAAGCTATAGATGTTTATCATATTGAGTCTGAACAGAAAAATTCCTGCCTGTTGATATCGCAGTCACAGTCCGGCAGATCCTCGCTCGGGCATCCTGCCATGTTATCCGACCCTAAATCCAAAACCATGGGGGTGCCAAATTCCCAAAGACAACGATAATGTCAGGAAGTGTTAGTTTGTAGATCCAAACACCCTTCTCTTTCGTCTGTGAGCTCCACATGGGACTTTCTCTAAAGTCTGTCTGTGCAAAAGGGGGAGGGTGAGCAGGTAGTAGCGGGGTGGTACAACTGTGACTTATCAACTGTTGCTCTTCAAGGTTAAAAAAAGAGAAGCCCAAACAGGCGTGTGTGTATGTGTGTGTTAGAGAGTTGGAGTGCCTGAGAGTGACAAGTACTGCTGTTTCTAAATGGAGACTTACAGTCAGAGGCATGAGCCACAGAGCCGCCTTGTGTTGGAATACAAAAAAAACCCAAAACGTATGCAAAGATAAATGGTGCCAGCTTCATACATGTGTGAAAACTTCCATGGACAAGAAGGAGATTCCAAAAAAGCATATTTAGAATAAAATAAAACAAAATCCCATCTCTTTGGAAAATTAACAGTCCAGAAACTGCTCCTTAACTTGACAAAAATGCTCTAAAAACCCCAAATAGCAACACAGTCTGCTCAAAATGACAACTAAAGTGTCTCCTTGTTCATTTGGTTTTAAGATGGATGTAAGAGACAAAGAGAGCAGCTGTCAGTATGAGGTCAACACACCCCCACCACCACCACCACCACCCTTCCCATTATAGTCCCAAAGGGAAACAACCAGAGGAGAGAAAGGAGAGCAGAGTCAGAGTTTGCGTCAGGTCAGGCTGTTTACAAATCCACGATAAAGGTGATATTTAACCCATTTCACATCTTCAGTTTCAAAGTGCAGAGTGTATCGTCTCCGAAGATATAAAACTGACAAAGTGCTCCTATTTGGCAAAAGAGATGAGGAGTTAGGGGGGATGGGACCTGTCCTTGGTCTATTTGCTGCTTCACTGAGTAGAAGCTGCACTGACAGCAAAGGAATCAGGAAATGCCTAAACAGCTATGTGGGAAAATTAATTTCCCACCCTGTGCTGGAGTGTCATGAAAGATAATATGGTGAGGAATCCAGACCGATGCAAGTCTTCAGTTAGGCTACACACAGACTGCAGGCTAAAGTAGTAAACACTGATGCTTTTGCTCACGTGATGAACAGATTTTTTTTTTTCCATTCATGATAACTCTAATCACATCGAGTCTGATCTTTTCTAATCAGATCAGACATGTAACATGTAACACAGTTTGGATTTTTTGGAAAGAGGTCTGAGTCTTAACTGTCACATCTCCATTCATACCTTTTACATCACATTATATCAACAGTCATCACAGTTCTGTGTGGGTGAGAGTTTGTGAATATTAACATGGAAGACAGATGATGGAGCTAATTAGCAGAGGGTGCTAGACTGCAGAAGTATTTAGGGTGACAGCTCTGGACAACCAAACCTTGTGGGGACGTCTCACATTAACACACACCTTTTGTTCCAGAAAAAGCCACCATCACATCCAGCTTCTCATGAAGTCACTTCTACATCACCTTATAATTTAAATCACATATTCTGACTTTATTAGCCTCCTTCTTTACTTCTATATGAGAAGATGCGGCCTGTGGCATCAACTGGAATCTGATACTGGTTAGAGCAAACAGAAAAAAAAAAAAAAAAAAAAAAAGCCTGAATCTGTGCAAAAATCCTGGGAGTATTTTTCTTTTTAACAAAACAACATTTTTAAGACTGGATCTGTTTCCTTTCCTTTCCGCTACAAGATCTGGTATTCAGTAACCCTAAGTTACATCGTCACTTAGTCGTGACAGTCTGGAGGACCCACCTGGCAGCGATGAGGTCCAACAGGTGTTGCCAGCGCTCGCTCACTTTGCTGAGTTTGTGTTGGATCTCGGCCGCCTTGCTGTCCTGGCTGGCCCTGGCCAGACGCTCACCCATAACCTGGAGCTGCTGCTTGTTCTCCTGTGCAACGCTGATCTCCTCCTGGTAATCCTGGAGGGAAACACCATGAAGATGAACGTTAGCACAGGGTGGTGGGTCCATACAGTGTGCATCAGCATTGGTCAGCCTCAAGGACGTGCTGCATCCATATTATGAGCACATTCCCTGGTAAATATTTAATATCACTCTGATGAACATGCAAGATATTAGAGGTAAAGTAAGTAAAATATTAAATTACATGTTCCCCTTTTAACCTGCAACTGATAATGCTGTCATTGGATCTCTGCTGTTCGGTTTATACTGTGTTCAATATCATTGACTGCTTGTTATCCTAGTCATTTATTAAAGGGGTTTGTATTTAGTTAATATTATTTATTATGTACGTTGCAGGACTTGTGTAAAAAATGTCATCTCTGACATATTAACACATTTGATATGACAGTTACTTGAACCTTGATCCTTTTTATGTTCGGGTATTCACTTTAGGAAAACACAGAATTACTATAAGAGTTTACAACCAGTTTCTACAAACCATTTGAGAAAAAACTAATTTCTTAAATATTCTTTAACTGTTCCTCAAGAACTGCTCTGAAATTAGAGTAAGAGAGTATTTATACAGTTAACAGAGCAGATACTGTATGTAAATATCTTGTTAGGTGATAAATGGTGGGAAAAAATTGGTCACATAAAATCTTACATGACACTTATACTCACTCCTTCAAAAGTGGATGGTGTCAACGTGTTTACACATATGTATTGTATGCATCTGTCACATTTTCTATTAATATTACATACTGAAATTACCTTTCGCAGCTTCTCAATCATCTCTTCGATGCTGATGTCTCCATTCTGAGAGACCTTGCTCTCCATCTGTGTGAGCCACTCACACAGCTCCTTGTTCTTCTCATTAAACACAGCCCACTCATTTAACTTCTCGCTCACCTGCTGCCTGCGCAGGGAAAGCTAATGGGACACAGAGGAAGAAAAATGGAAAGGAAGGGTATGTGAAAAACAGTAAAAATATTTTTAAAAAGCTGACAATTTTGCAGTTGAATATAGATATTTTGGTGGAATATAAACAAAATAAAGATATAAAATAAAAGGAGCTTTGGTTGCACATTTTTAGGCAAAATGTGTCTTGATTTGTACTCCAGTAATAACTACAACCACCAGCCCTGTCAATCAGTTTAAATACAGTAATTTAATGCATTTCAACACTTCAACTGTTCCAGTGGCTCAGAGCATAAACACTGCTTTCCAAAGACCGTAGATCTGCACTTCGAGCCTGTTAGAAACAACTCATGCCATAGGATCTAAAGGGCTGTACTGGTTAATACGCTGTGCATTTGTCACAGATATGTTTCCAAATGTGCCCTTAATCCTGTTTTAATATTAATCAAACATCTGTTTTTCTGGTCCTGTGATGCCTAAAGTGTTAGCCATGGATATAGAAAGTTAGACCCAGTAGAACTCTGGTCTTGAAAATGTTCCACAGCTGTTAGCACCGTCTGTCTACAGTAAGACTTGCCTCCAAAGACGAATGTTAAGTGACTCCAGTAGAACAAAATTAAACTTGGTGGTTTGTGGTTTAATTTTAGGCTAGGAGCACAGTGTGTGAGTAAGAAAGAAAGAACATCCTCAAAAATACAAAACAGATTATTATGGGAATAAAATTCCATTTTCAAACACTTAACCCACAACAATCCCTTCTGTGTGAATGTGAGAGCAGAGTGGGTCTACCTGGTGGCAGACTTCCTCCCACTGTCGTTGGAGAAGCTGGAGGCGTTCCTGAAGGACAGTGATGTCATCAGCACTGACCACGCCCTCTAAGGCATCCCTCAGCAAGAACAAGGAAGTGAGGTCATCAGTCCAGCCCTCTACACTGTTCTCCAACTCCTGCACCCACATGACGTGACAAAAAACCCGGAAAGATGAGGAATGTAAACAGAGCATGTTTAAATATAAACACTCAGTTAACACTAGAATTACAAGAATTATTTCTGTCGGACACAAAAGTGGTTCCATATAACACAGTCAAACAGACAGAAAATCAGAGAGCTGCTGCACCTGCTTGACCTTTACAAAAATACTGAGCAAAAGAGCAAACTGACCATGAACGTTTCAGCATAGAATTGTTTCAAAATAATTGTAATATCAAAAGCAAGGATGCAGTCTTGATTTTCTTGAAATAGAATAAAATCAAAGCAAAATAATGCAAAGAATCAGAATAAAACAGCTACA
This sequence comes from Apogon hyalosoma, assembly GCA_037367295.1. NCBI lineage: Eukaryota > Metazoa > Chordata > Actinopteri > Kurtiformes > Apogonidae > Apogon > Apogon hyalosoma. Next base: position 29,575,724 of record JAPQRP010000018.1, read on the forward strand.
TCCGAGGTGAAAAGCAAGACAGGATAGCAGAAGCATCTAACCTTGGATCTCCTCCTCCGTCACTGTGACGGTTCTGCTGCGCTGTAATCATTTGCGGACCCGGAGAACATCTCCATTACGTAACACACACACAAAAGGAAGCACGCACACACACTCATACACCCCCACAGCAAAAAGGGATGCTCTCTCTAGTTCAGTCTCATGCGCATGCACTGTGTCTCTCTCTCCTCCTCTTACCCCACCCCCTCTCTGTCCTCAGCTGATGCTAACTGTGTGTAGCTACACTCCCCCCTCCTCCCCGAGGAGCTGACAATGTGCCATGCATGAAACATGACTGCACACAGTGTCTGGTGGTTAACTCACAATATCAAAGAAACTGATTTCTCTGGAGCCAAACAAGGATAGTGTGACATCTATTTGCTCAATTCAGCAGCATGTTGGCATCATTTTAGCTTGAGCCATGTTGCCAATTCCTTGTTTAAAAAGCTTTTTTTTTTTTTTTTGCCAAATTACAAAATCTAAACTTGGTATAATATAAGCAGCAGAAGGAGAATTAAAACTATTATACCACCAGCAGTCATAACATGACAAACAAGGACACATAATGAGACAGCAGCTTATTTTTTCAGCTGTCTGTCTGTGTCTGTAGCCAGATTAAGAGGGTAGAGCAAGGACGAGTGTGCATGTGTCTGTGTTTGTGTCCAAGTAAAAACTGTATGAGAGAAAGAGCCCGTGGGTTATTAAGCGGGAGGTGCCTCTGCATTAATCCGACACATAAACCTAGAAATTGAAAGCAAAGTGAATGTGTGCACGTGTGTATTAAACTCTGCTCACCTTGCATCTGATTTGCTCTGAGTGCAGCTCTTCGTGGTGATCCGGCAACGGCAAAGACAGCTTCCTCTTAAAGGCCCTCAGCTTCTCAAGTGATGCATCTATACCCTTCTCACATCGCTCCCAATTCTACACAAACAAACAGTTAGAATTAGAGGAGGAAAAATAAGACAACAAACATACGCTCACAGACTGCTGATCTTAACGCACTCAGAGAAGTTGCTATAAATTCTTCTCACAGAGTAAATGGCAGAATACACCAACATAAACTGACACAGACTGTAAATACTGTGTATAAGTCTGAAATCAAGCCACATCAGTAACACTGAGCATTGCCCACTCAGTTCTAAACCTCCAAAGCTGCAGCAGAGAGTGATACAGCACAAATCCAACAGGCAAAGGAAAGAATTAACACAAAGGGGGAGGTTGTGATACAAAGGACAAAGATTACATGCTATTTTCAGTCTGACACCAGTCCAGTTCGGGGTAAAAATTTGGTAAGAAATGCTGCAGCAGAAAAGCATACCTGAAGAAAGAGTCATGGTAAAAGAAAGGCAGGACAAGAATAGCTACTGAAGCTGTTTTCTAAGAGCAAACCCAGAAGAAGAGACAGAAGGAGAGAGGGAGAGATTAAGAGGAAAAATGGTAGAAGAGGGAAGCGCCTCCAAAAAAAAAAAAAACAACCCAAAAAAACTTGGCTACCCGGATGTATCTTTTATTTAAACTGCGTCACTCTGTGCCATTCAAAAGAAGGCACCGTCATAGCCCTGTATAATCTTCCTCACTGGGGCCAAATCATTACAGCTCACTGCACAGTCTCTGCAGCGTGAATGTGTGTTTATGTGTGTCTGTGATCGAGGCTATTTCTAATGCTACGTATGAACAGGATGCACATGTTTTGTATGCAGTTTAGCAGTTCATCTGCAGAAGTCAGTATTCTTCACCTCTGTCGTTCATGTCTTGTGGTGCAGCACTGCATAATTCATGTGATAACCTGGTTTCACTGTCCTGAGTGTACAAACAGGCAGAGGCATTAAGCACACGGATGAGCTGATGCCCTTCAGCACCCTTCACAGCACCTTCGCATTGCAGCACCATACAGAACCAGCATCTAGTTCAGTTTGAAACACACTCAGCTCAGCTAAAAGGAGGCTTCATGCAACTGCAAACTCTAAAGCATGTCCCATAAATCTGCCGTATTCCAACTGTAATCTATTCTACATCAAAAAAACTCATTATTTACCGAGTCAAATGCTTTAATATCTAAGAACTGCAAACATTTCAGAACGCTACAAATAATGTCTAGAGCTGAATGTAAGCACTCCCTCTCTGAAATAAAGAATAAAAAGACAGCTGTTATGAACACACAACACTTAAGAGACAAAGTATGGAACTGTTGTAATAATTAACATAAAAAATGTTAAATCTATTACAACTGAAGGAAGATTTGACTAAAACTGACGTGAAATATAACAAATATGACTTGTCATATGTGTTGCTGCAGTGATACTGTGCAATATTTTTCTTGTTTTATTTTCCTTGTTGCCTGTTATATGGGTAAAGTGAACATATAAGTGAAAAGTGTTATAGGTATGTACAATGAGCTTAAGCCTACATCTTTATTTTCAGTCAGAGAACGAATGTTTAGCATGATTTATTTTGTATGCGTTGATGTAATTTTACTGAACTACAACCATAACTGCAAAGTAAATAGTTGTTAGTGTGTGATGGAAGTGACTAAACAGAAAAATGTACGCAACCTTGAGCAGGCCGTGTAGCTCCCTCCTCTGCTGGTCCAGCCGATGGTGGGCGTGCCTCCACTTGTCCTGTATCTCCATCAGCTCCGTCTGCAGCGTGGACTCGGCCCGGGCGTCGGCCGACAGCAGCAGGCTCCTGCCGGCCTCCACTGTCAGGATGTAGCCTCCCTGCTGCCGCTGGAGAACCCGCTCCCTCAGCTGCAAGAGCAGAGACAGAGACAGGGGGGACAGGGGGGACCAGTTAACTAAGGGAGTCTACAGTTGGACAGGGATGAAAATTATTAGAGGGGTTCTTAAATGCACAGCATGTCATTTCTACTGCTAGGGGTCTCTAAACCAAGACAATAACAAAACGAGCTGTTTTAATAACAGAAGAAGCTATTTGATGACATTGTAAAGCAGCATAGGATCATGGGAAATGTTGTCACCTTCATTGCCAATTTCACCATCACTGCAGTCTTAACCCATAAAGACCTAGTGTTACTTTTGTGGCAGCTCCCAAATAATTTTTTTTCTATTTAACCTTTCTAAAATAATGCAGCACCATTTATTATCATATTATCCTCTGTATTTTGAATTTTTCAGCAAAAATCTGTTATTTTCCTATATTTACTTTACTGACCATGTAGATGTTCGTAAAAGCTGTGGGTAAATTTGAGGCTTACTATATCAAAAAACAGAGAAAACTGAACAAAAGGTGACTTTTTCAGCAAAGATTTCACTAACTGAACATAAAAACAAGCATCTACAACCACTATTATTTGTAAAACTACATGGGTTTTACTAGTGAATCAATGCTGTAGAAGATGACAGTGTTTCTACATTAACTACGGAGCCTATAAAATATTTGAAGAGGTCATATCTGCTGACAATGAAAAGGTGACAAACCTCATTTTACCTAAATGATTTAACTGTTATGATGGGATTAGTGATTCAGAAGTTATTAAACATTTTAGGTCACTAGGCGCTTTTAGTCACCGGTGGTTGTTTTGGTCTTTAAGGGTTAAAGTTTTACTCACTTTACATTTTGCGAGTCACATTCATGTTGTTTCATTTCATTGTAATGAAACAGCTTCAACTAACGTGATGTAATATTACATATTATACCTTTAAATAGAGAACACTGACATGTTTTAAGACTGAACATAAGACAGAAGATGAAAAAGACTTTTAGTGAATTGTGATGCTTATCTACATTTAGAAATATGTAAATATAGCGCTAATGTTTCGGTAATATATATCTAAAAAGGTCATGGAAATGAGGCTAGTTAGTCAAAAAAGATGAGGTTCTTCAGTATGCAAATAAGCTCAAAATCCCCTTCAAATGACCTCATAAAAAATGCATAAACATCTCAAACAAGCTTTATGAGAAATGTTTTTGTGTGTAGGCTGAGTGGGAGTGTCAGTAACTGAAGTCACCTTCAATCTAATCAACGCGCTACACTCAAAATCAATTTTGATCACAATACGAAAACAGATTAATGACAAGTTTAGAAATTAAACTGAAGTAAAGACATGCCTACGCAGTCCACTTCAGTGTCATGACCTACCTGTATCTGGTCTAATAGGTTTCTGGCCTGCTGCAGAGCCACTGGTTCCCCTGCCTGATGTATGTCTGGGTCATGATTCACTTCTTGGAGCCATCGTAGCAGCTTCTCGGCCATCTCCCGGTAGTTCTGCCACTGTCGGACCAGACTATCGATAATGCCTCTTCTCTGCTGGGCCCGCCTCACTACGCCCTGCCACTGGTTACTCAGCAAAGCCAGCTTCAAACTGAAGTCATCTCTGTTGAGGGGACGGGAGTTAAAACAGCACAATTAACAACATTTACTGATCTTTTGCTATAAAAGTCAAACAAATGCGCAAGCAATGACTAACATAGCCAGATAGACACACAATATCGTGCATGTCCACTGTTCACCTCACAGTGGAGCCTCAGAAAAAACTAATTTAATTGCAAAAACTAATTTAATTGCTATTTTCCTATCCTATAATTAAGATATGGTTGTGAATATCCTGTGTATTACTGCACACAATTATTTACTTTTTACAGCACAGACATGTTTACCTGTCATCCACTTGTCCCTGGTCCAGCATATGATGCCCATCACTGATGATCGAGTACAGGATCTGCTGTCTGCTGAACATCTCAGCCTGGAACAGCTGCAATTGAGTCAATAGACATATTCAGTACAACAGCTCAGTCCCACGAAGCATAAAGTAATGAGCACATATTCAGAACACTGACCTCGTGATCTCTTTGTTGCTCCAGGAGACTCTGGTAGTTGCCTGAAATCTCAGCAGCCAACTTCTGTTCAGTCTGAGACAGGAAGTCCATCCATGTCTCACATTTCTGCAGGAAGCTCTGATGTTGGAGCAGCACTGCCTGCAGTTTACTGAGAATGGACAGAGAAACGTCACACTGGTGCTGAATATCAAATTATAAACATGCTGTAAAGGTATAGTGTTTAGTATTCTAGATGTAAAATGTTGCTAAATAAACACAGAAGTCATGTAGCTGCTTAGATTCCAGGGGTTTCTGTACCTGAACCTCTCAGTGAGGTGAGCACAGTGGGCGGTCCAGGCTCGGTTGAGGCTCTGAAGGCGTTTTACATCTGCATCACTGACTGGTAGTCTGTACACCATATCATTAACACGTTCCAGATCTGGAGAGAGGCTGCTGAGCTTCAACAGATGAACCTAAGAAAGCATCAACACATATGTCAGTGTGACCCCATCAGCATCAATCATACTCAGTCACTCAATGTAAGAGCTGTTGGTACCTTGAGTTTTTCCATACGTGTCTGGATAACAGTAAGATCTGGTGAACCAACAGGGTCAGACTCCTTTAGCACCTCCTCAGCCTCCTCAGCTTTACTGATCAATGTGTCGAGCTGCTCTCTAAAGCCCTCACAGGCCTGAGATCCAAACTAGAAACAGTTGCATAGAGAAAGACAAAACTGAAGTGATGGACCTCATAACTATTACAATTATTCTTATCATTCATTTATTTATCTATCAGGGACAATGCAGTGAAACATAGTGGACATATTGAACATCTGATGTTCTGCAAAAAGAGTAAAGAGCACTAAGGTAGTTTGCAACTCCAGTCCCTGGTTGGGCTTTTCAACAGAGAAACACATTTACAGCATAAACAACATCATAGAAACAGTGTAAACAATAACGAACAAACAATATAAAAGCCTATTCACAACCATACCCTTGAAGGAAAAAAGTAAAACAGTCTGACCTTACTAAGCATTACACATTTCAGCCACTTTTTATCTTTTCTGTGAATGTTATGAAATTTGTTATCAGTTTTATTTCCTTTGGTACTGTGTTCCAGATGTGACTGCCCTGTATGTGTGCTGCTAAAACTGACAGTCCAAGATTTACTCATTTGTTTTAATAAAAGGAGCTTCACAATATTGATTTTTTTTTAACGACAGGATCTTAGAAGGGAGGAAATTTGATATAAAAAAAAAGAAAGAATGGTGTTCTGTTGCAGGAAATGAGGTAGAAATAGAATTTGGTTATTTTGCAAAGTATCCATGCAATTTATAATTCTGGAAGCACCACTTTAAGGCTATTTGCATAAAATAAAACTGTCCATTGCCCAACTGACTGTGTTGCCATCTTACCTGCAGTAATTCCTGTTGCCTGTGAAGGGCGTGCTCCAGTGTTGCCAAGCGATGTGTGAGTGACAGGTGGTCTGATTGGAGGGCTGCCGAGGACGAGGCGTCGACTTGGCTCTTCAGCTGTTCCCCTAAAGCCTGCAGCTGCTGGAGGGACTGATGCACCGAGGCCTGGTCACCGAGGCACGCCTGCAACAGTAATGCATTCAGAGAAAAGCACTTTAGCAACAATCTGTACATGCCTGTGTGTGGGGGACAAAAATATCAGAACCAAGAGACACTTATATATATATATATTGTGCTTATTCTGAGGAAAAAGGAATGTTTTCCAGTGTGGTAAACTGGTTTTAACCCATAGAGAAACGTTTATTTTGCTGAAGATGTGAAAATAAGACTTTCATAAACAGTTTCAGGATGAGGGTTGAGTCTTATGTGGATTTGGCAAAATATCAAGTATGAAGGGAGCACTCAGAGTCTAAAAATACTAAAGCTGCACAGAAAAAAAATACTCCACTACAAGGTAACTTTAGATAAAGTATGTAAGCATTATCAGTGAATCACAAAGTATTAAAATTTATAGTCACTATGCTGTAAAATGTTCTTAGTCAGTGTTTTTCGATAAATTCTACTTAAACCTCATTGTGACTAGATGACATAGTTTTTACTTGTCAATTTTAACACTCTGCAGGACTAAATGTGACTGCCATACCAAGCTCCCACAGTGGTTTCAGAGTCATAATCCAAAGAGTCTGGGTGTAACAATATAGCATACAACTCTGATATTCTGATAATCTCAAATAAATGCGTTCTCCATCAGAGGGGATTCAATAAAATACTAGATTTGAAGATACATGTAAAAATCTTTGAGAGGCATTTTAAAGTTTGTTCTGATTTGTTCAACTGACTTAAATGAATCAGCAAGATTAGATATACCTATAGAAAGGAAAGTCAGGATTCAGTGTCAGGGGAGGTTGTTAAATTTCAATAACTCATCATATACTTTAAGATCATCATATGTTTGCAGTGTCAGAGTCCTGTGAGAGCCAGGAAAACCAGGGTCCTGCTTTTAGCTCTGTGATTATACATTTACAAATTCATCCAAGAGGGGTTTTAACCAATACACTTCAACCTTCAGTTTATTACAAATATTGATTTATAACATAACTTCAATGGGCAGTAAAGTTATGGGAAATTGTAATCTGAAAAATAAGTAAAGCTGAAGAGATGAAATGGAGTAAAAAGAACAATACTTGCAATAGAAATACTCAAAGTAGAAGTGCTTCAAGTTTGTACATACAGGGTTCGTACACATTTTTAAAGGTCAAATTCAAGCACTTTTAAGAGTCATTTTCAAATGTTTCCAGCACAGCACTTTATCGCTGGGGTAAAATACATATCTCATGATTATTTCTTTCACTTTTTCTCACAATGATGTACATTGTATTATGCCATAAACATCTAAAAAATATGTTTCATAATAGCAAAAAGTTTAGAAATTAAAGGAGAACACAAAGTTTTATCCAAAAAACGGGAAGCCACTTGAAAGTTCATCAGGCACACTTGCACCGAGCCAAAGATAAAAATGTACCTGGAGTCGACCTGAGAGCACCTGCAAATTTTCTTTTTTGACATAAAGTTTTATTTTTCAAAATGTATCACCTCTCTGTAAGTCGCTTTGGCTTGCCATCTAACCTGGCAGAGTTAATATTAAAAAAAATAAATAAATAACATCACCGAGTTACAAGCACTTTCAAGCACTTAAACTAAAATTCAAGCACTTTTCAGACCTTGAAACTGCAACATTAAAATTCAAGCATTTTCAAGGATTTCAAGCACCCGTACGAACCCTGTACGTAGGAGCAGTACTTGAATAAAAGTACTTTGTAAGGGGAACCCATGCACCAATATTCAGTTTCCAGCTTCATGTGACTAGCACCAGAGTCTTCTTACAGTATTAAATAAAATCTCTAGACATGGCACAGCGTGGCCCTACAAGCCCAGCGTGACACCGGGGCACCCCTGTAGTGTAAATCAGGGGCCTGCCGTTCCCTCTGCTCTCCCCTTCTCAAAAGGCTTTTGTTAGATTGTGCAGTGAATCTACATTGAAGCAGACAAAAGGACAGGCTGCAATTTGGTATGCAGCAGAGGCGACAGAGGCTTTGTGAATCCTTAGACTGAGCTGACAAACTGTCTCTGGGCTTATCCACACGTCTTAAGAAACAGGGGGAGAAGTGGAATTTCAACATCTTGCTGCTGTTTGAGGGGAGAGGCTACTTTTTAACAACTGGTGTGTGGATTTTAAATAGCAGTGGCAGCACTAGCTGGGACAGGCGGCACTGTTTTGACATCACTGGGCGAAAAATCCTTAATCACTGTTCAGCAAACTGCGATTCAAATGACTGTGAAGACATTCAATTGCTGCACATCCTCTTGGATCCGTTTTCCGGCTTTAGATAATCTAGCCTTTAATCGCAGACTTTGGCCAATCACAGGTTTTGTTGATGGACGAGGAAAGAGCTGAAGGAAGAGGGGGTGCATTTTCTAATGTTTGCCTTTTCTAGATTTCCAGTTTTAATCACTAAGTGATTTGCGCTGGCTTTTAATACAAGTGTGTGAGTTTTATTTTTTTTTATCTTCTGGTTGTGTTTTAGATGCCATTCATCCTATTACTGTGTAGTCGTTTTATGTTTTAATCAGTTTTAATATACAATCACAGAAAAAATTATTAGACCATCAATAGTCATCAAAAACAATAGTTACGCAATCCAGTACTAACTCCTGTGTGGATCATGTGACTAAAAACAGACAGAAAAGAAAACATGGAATGAATAAAAGCACAGTTTTTGTCAGTACAATGACATAGATATTGATGTAACAACTGAAGTGATTTTGGTTATTATCAAGAAAACATGGAAAATGGATAGATATCAGCTCTGAAACTAAACTACGATGAGCTATTTTTGTTATCATATCTGTCCAAAAAAAAAAAAAAGTACCTTTAGTTGTACCGGGCATTAAAATGAACAAGAAATTGAAGAAAACAAGGGTGGTCTAATAATTTTTTCCGTGACTGTATTTATCCTACTACTGTTGTTTTTTTTTTATCAGTTGTATAATATATCTTGTATTTATTCTTATTTTACTAGTTTTAGCATATCTTGCATTTATATCTACAACTTTGTACAGCACTGGGCACTTTACAAATAAACTTGACCTTGCTTTACAGAAGAAAACTCTAAAACAATACACATTTTCCCGCCTCTACTCACATTGCAGTCCTTCATCCAGGCGCTGCTCTCCTCCTCTGTGATCTCCCTGTCGGTAGCACTCTTCAGCAGCCGATCGGCACATTCCTCCTGTTTCTGTACCGCCGTCACACACTGCCCATACGACGTCCTGTAGCGCTGCCACAACGCCAGCAGCGCCTTACTGCTCCTCAGCTGCTCAGAGATCTGCTCGAGTAGACCGTTCCACCTGCGACGGAGAACATATGCAAAACACAGCGACCTCGGTTATTTCATGCAACACAAATTAGCTCAAGAGAAATGTTTTTCATATGGGATTCTGTTCTGACCTGATGTTGACGTCCCGAAGGGCTCTGTTGAGTGTTTCCGCCACAGATGGGTGACATTCTGTTAGTAGTTGTTGCGTTACGGAGCCAAACTTCCTCAGACTGCTTTCTTGTTTATCCATCTCCTCTTGCAGATTCTGGGCACAGAAACCCAACAGCAGTCAGTTTTCTTTTATCTACTCAACACATTCCCTTCATAACTAAATACTTTCAAGGTGATATTTCTTGAACACTGCCTCACCTATGTATTTTATAGAAGAAAGCTCTAAATTCAATCAATCGAAGTAATGTGTCAAGTAAAAATAAATATAACTTTAGCTTTTAATCTTTTGTCGAGCAAGTGACTGTTTTTGGTAATTTCCACATACATTACAAGACAGTGACAGCAACAGTTCCAGTGATTACAACGAGTCAACAATCTCAGGTCCAATGTGGTCTACGGGGTCTGTAAGGTCCACCTCTGCATGAACAGTGAGTGGACCTGCTTTGTTCG
>JAPQRP010000018.1:29588233-29649677 GCA_037367295.1 Apogon hyalosoma
TCTTTTTCCTTCACTAATTCTTCCAACTCCTGTAGAAACATAATTTATTCAGACTTACAGAGTTGATAATAATAATAGATTAGATTTATATAGCACTTTTTTATGAACGCATACAAGCACGTACAGTGGATCCATTATTCATTCATTCTCACATTCACACTCTGGTGGTGGTAAACTACATATGTAGCCACAGCTGCTCTGGGGCAGACTGATGGAAGCATGGCCGCCAATTCGCGCCTATGGCCCCTCTGACCACCACCGAACATTCATACGCATTCATACACCAGTGTGAGCAGCAGCACTGGAGGCAAGGAGGGTGAAGTGTCTTGCCCAAGGATACAACAGCACATGACTAGGACAGAGCGGGATTCAAACTGCCAACCCTTTGGTTATTGGATGACCCGCTCTAACTCCTGAGCCACGACTGCCCAAAATTAAATACAATCTGTTTATTGGTGACATGCATAGTTCAGCTGTATCTGTACCTGACAGTCTTTAAGTGCATTCTGCACCGATGCTACATCCTCTATCCTGTGTCTCTTCTTCAATTTCTCTTCCTGTAGTGTGAGCCAGGTTTTCAGGGCCTGGACTCCATTTTCATGCTCCAACCAACCTTCCAAAAGTCCTTCTAAAAGCTGAATCTATAATACAAATAGAGTTTGGGACAATTTAACAAATTAATGTATAAAAATAATAAGATGTATAAAACATTAGATGTAATTCCTGCCTGGTGTGTAACTGAAACATCACCTTTTCAGTGATAAGCCCCTGCAGTATCTGCCACCGTCTGTTCATAGCTCCCAGCTTCTCAGCAAAATCTGTTTTGTCACTACGCTTTCCTTCCACATCCTGGCTGCTGATCTGCAGCACCGACTGGTTAACGAAGTCCACAGTTAGCTGCTTACATGTCAGGTCTATGCGGAAGCCCTGTAACACAGATGAGAAATAATGAGACCAGCAAGAAGAGGAAATCAGTGAAAGGAGGGGCAGGAGGAAAAAGAAGATTGTATTTTTATGATAGGGAATGGGCATTTTTAGTGAATAATATGCCAGTTTCTACTTTTACATTTTAATGAGCATGGTACATTCTGAATGATCGATGCTGTTATTTCCCTGTCTTGCAAACAACTTGCCCAACCATCATGGATTTAGGAGGACACCAAAGGCACATCTATAATGGTCAAACAATTCAACTTGATAACACTGCAATGTTACAGGTTATTTTAATCAGAAATCAAGAACAAGTGAGGACATTTACTTAAGATGCAGAAAAAAATGGGGGACCTTATTTTCAGCTTCATGCAACAAACCTTATCCTCCTCTGGAGGGGCATTAAATCTGCTGGTCAATGGCTAAAAGGTGAACACACCTCACTTACTTCCCTTAATGAGATAATATGCTTGTCATTTTTGCTTATGCCATTTTTTCCTATAGGAAACATTTTTCTCCTGAATATCACTAAGGAATCAGCTCTGGAAAATGAATCAATAAAATAGTTATTTCCATTCATCAGCTCAGGAATGACCAAGCTAAATGTCCCAAGTTAATATTTTTTTAACAAAATTAAATGAGTCCAGTTTGTACCTTATACTTTTGTAAGAAGTTCTGGACCACCTCTGAGCCTACAGCTCCCAAAATCTTGTCCTGGTCTTCCTCTATGATGTTTTCCATGAGAGATATCCAACTCATTAGCTCTGTGATGGCGTGCCGTGATGCCAGCTTCTCCATCTGCAGCTAAGGTACAAGGGAAGAAGCATTAATGGTGTTCTACATAAACATCTGTACCCTGCAAAGGTTAATACCACTTAGACCCATTCAACAAACTTTAAATAACATTTTTAAAATCATAACAGGAGGTGCTTCCACACCTGGTGCAGCTTTTCTTGCACTACTGGGATCCGAGTCAGCAGCTCAGCCCACTGAGTGTCGACCTGTCCCAGTGCTATCCTCAGACCAGCTGTATCTACTCTTTTTAACCGCAGGAGCTGGTTTCCAGTGCTCAGGACAGAAGAACGCAAGGACGACTTGGCATCCACCTCCTTGGAAAATTCCTGCCAGAAGCAAGTACCAATGAGTAACATTGTCCTGAATATTGTGTTGATATTATTGTTAGACATGGAGTATGATGATGATATGATAATCTGACTTACTAGGAAGGCATACAGATGGTCTCTGACAGTCTCCAGCTCTTGAGGCACTGTTACCGACTGTGTAGTCCAGAACTCTAGCCGGTCCAGAGCTGACTGTAACCACTGTCTCAGTTCTGCTGACTCATTCTGGTATCTGGTGTTTTCAAGCAAAATGTAACATTTTAATTTGGTTCCAGCAGCTTTACAAAAGTTTAGGGGACCCTTTTTACTGTCAGTGTCCATGTCCTGAGGACATTCTCCTGGAGTCCCCTTTGGTAAATACAAAGGCTATATGACAAATATACAGTCAATTCCACATACATTTGTTAAGAGCGAAAAACAAGGGAATTACTGATTGATGTTATGTTCTGTTTACATGACACAGTTGAAACCTTTGAACACCATATGTTCCAGTTGACAGTCCAGTTATAAAACAAGCAGAGCTGAAGTAGTTAAATCATAGCATGTGTATGTGTGTTTCATATAACAAACTACATGTACCATATAATAGTAGTTAACGTCATAGACTTTTCAAAGCTAACAAAAACAGCATGAATTAACACTTGAAATAGTAGATTAATGATTAAAAACATTACAGAGCTATTCAGTAGGTTGAAAAACGAGAAAAAAAAAAATCGAGATTACTAACAAATGACTAACTGTTAAGACTAAGAGTGAAAGAAACAAACAGGCCAACAAAAGAAAACTCAGACCGCAGATAGAGCCTGACCTGCTCCAGTGTTTGAGGGTGGAGTCGAGACGGTGTAGCTCCTTGTTGACTTTGGTGGTGGATGAGAGCCAGTGCTCCCCGAGCTGGGTCAGCTGGTTCTCCAAGTCTGAACAGCCGACAGACAGAAGAAGCCTTTTGCCTTCCTCCAGTACCTGGTACAGCTGAGGCTGATGCTCCGTCAGACTGGCCTTTAGACGCTGGTGAACATGGAGGCGATAAACTGATGAGTTACCATGTACAGTAGTAGTAGATGCATGTTGAGTCAGACTGTATTTACAGCACATTTCAAACTATGGGTCAAGGTTAACAACATAAAAAATACCTACAGAGTAATAAATTAGAAAACACTTAGTAAAGGTCATTTTATTCATGGAAAAATGAATACCATCACACTTAAAATACTACATAATCTCAAATATTATCAGGAAATATTTGTGGACAAATCTTTTTTGTTGTGTTCCAAAAGTTGCGGCTGCATCAGACACAAACAAATGCAAGTGATTTTTTTTGTGATTTTTTTTGCCTTTTAGATAGATAGATCTAAAACTGGGAAATTACAGTGCAGCAGCAGCATGGCAAACATTCAATAAAAATATAATATCACAGGGCATTTCTTGCTGAAACATCCAGTTTTGACCTCAATAAAAGAGTGCATATGCAGAGTGGAGCATGTGGGTTTGGAGAATGGAACAACATTTGACAGAGTTCAATGAGTTTAGAGTGATGCTTGATGTAATATATCACAAATGCATGGAGTGTAAATGTTTTTACACCACTATAAAGGAAATGACATGGAAAATACAGGAATATGTGTGCAGCTTTGAGGTTATTTACCTGGTAGAGGCTGATCCTTTCAGTTAGTCTCTCCTCTGTCTCTTCTACCAGACCTACAGATGGGATACTGCACTCCACCGCCTCCAACTGTCTACACAAGGCCTGGTAGTCCTCCACAAGCTGACTCCAGGACTGGCAGAGATGGTACGAAGCAGGGTCAGTATCACGTATTACCTTTCAGTATGCAGTGTCATTTATTTTTGCACCTGAAACTGAACCGAACAAAACGGTACTGATCGTTTCCTCAGTCCCTCTATTAATCATACTGACCTCCAGTATGCCCTCCAGCTCCACCCCCCTCCTGTGGGCCTGTTTGAGCACACTCTGGGCTGAAGCCATAGTCTCCTCCAAAGCCTGAGTCTCCCTCTGTGTCACCAGACCCGATACTTTACTGAAAAATGTCTGAGTGAGGATCATATGGCACTCCAGACCCTGAAAGAATTCCTGCAGGACAGAAGAAAATACAAAGAACTCATATTTCTCAGAATGAGCAACAATACAGCCTGCCAGCGTTGGAGTGCATTCATGTGTATGTTACATTTTACTGCTCTAGATGTAAAGGGTGAGCTCATTTGAACTACTTTCTATACTGCTGGGTAGTTTAAACTACAATAATGCATTGTATTGTGGAAGATCCTCATACTTTTGTAGCATATGACAAAAAAACAAAACAAAACAAAACATTTTAACATATGTAGCATTAATTGAATAGGAAAGGCATGGAACATCATGCACTGTTGCCCATAAAGTTGGAGTAATTTTGTTTTCAGTTCCTCTTTTTATTCCCATTTATACACATCAGTAATCACCTTTGATCAGGTACAATGACTACATATAGAGACCCAATTACACTTCATGACAAATAAATCACATTGTCACAAATCATTTCATGAGAAGAGGTAAAAAATATTTTACTCCAATTTTATGGGCAACAGCGCATATTGGAAGTACAAAAGCTGTCAGACATATGTAGTGAAGTAAAAAGCTCAATATTTGCCTCTGTGATGTGAAGCAGAAGTATAAGGTTTCATTAAATACATAGTGATCCCTGTAACTAAAACCACTTAACTGCATTCCACCTTTCCACAATCCTTACTTTGTGTTTGTCCAGTAACATCTGGACCTCGATGACAGAGGCCACTGTCATCTTCTGGTCGGCAGCCATCTTGTCCTGAGCCGTGTCCACCAGGTCTGTGAGGTCGTGCAGTGCAGCCTCATACTGAGCCTTGAGAGACAAGCCGTGGTTGAGGCTGCTACGTCTGGAGCCCACGATCAACACCAGCTCCTCATACACATCCTGAACAAGGTAATCAACGTGTCAGTAAATAAACAATACTGTACTTCATGTACTAAAAGAGTAAGACTCGCTGATATTACCTGTAGTTTCAGTAGTTCCTGGTTAGAGATTTGGTCTGCATGGAGTCCCTCTGATCTGGCCTTCAGCTCAGTGACTCTCTGCTCAAACTCCCGTAGACTGTCCTCCACCTCTGACAATGTCTGGAAACATAATGAGCCGTTTACACCCACAGATCAACATTGTGATAAAATATATTCTGTGACTTTTACTAATGGACAAATATCTGAGCTACAGTTTGATTTATCTTACATTACAGCCAGCAAACTCTAGATTTAAATTAAACTTTCAGTGTATGTTCCAAGTGGAAACATACACTATACATGCAAGTGTTTTTTTTTTTAATGATCACCTTTTTTTTTTTTCTTTCGGTCTATTCATGTAACACCCTCTTAAGTAACATTATTTCATATCATTTTTCAATATCTTGAAACCAAAGTGAGATTTTGATTTGCTTTATGCAATTATTTTTTTAAACTGATACGCTTGGTCTAATAATAATCTAAAGAATACCGGTACATGTTTGCAATCAGACTCAGAGTTTAGGATGCATGTGAGTGAGGGATATCAAAAATGGGTTTTGGAAAACATTTTGAACAACCTAGTCAGGTGGAATTTGTAGAGTGCCTATAGATGGATGTAAATGGAAAATTTAAGTGCAAGAGTTAGGAATTTTCAGTTCTTCTGAGCTTAAACTACAGCCACCCAATCAGGCTGACTGAGGTTATGTTTCCTGGGTAAAGAACTTAAAATAACTGAGCCAAATCTTTTCTCTTATTGAATTCCTGACACAAATTCTGCAGGAAAAAAACAAAATACAAGCTTGAGAAAAAAAAAAGTCTTAGGGTTTCAAGCCTTGTATTCCTAATGACATTTTAGATACTTTTAGAGTAAATTTCACTTTTATGAATCTGCCCTGGGTCAATATCATACCTCTATTTGTTTGGAAGCAGGTCTGTCCACAGTTCCAGCCATTTTCTGCAGTAGTTGGTGTTTACTTTCACTCAAAGCGGTAAACATCATCCGTAGCTCACTCTGAAAACAACAGCATGAAAAAATGTTAAAAGGCAAGTATCCACGTTTCTTAAATAATGAATGAAATATTTAATTAAGGTCTGGTTGTGTGACTCTCTCTGGTACCTGGAAAGTGGAGTGCTCCTGCAGTTTGTCCCTCATGCCGTCACAGTGCTGTTCAAGAGTGGAATCCAGGAGGCCCATCCTCTCCTGCAGACCCTCCAGAGTGTCCTCCATCAAAGCTCGCTCCTCTCCTCCACAGAGCCGCCCAGCTCCTCCACTCAGCAGATCTCTGCACTCGTTGACCTCTGTAGTCATCATCTTCAGCTGCTTATTTAGGCCCTGAACAGAAGAACTCAACTGAGCACCACAGCGGAACATGCAGCCAAGAGAGTGGAGTTCTAATGCGCCAACCACTGGCATCTTAGATAAAGTCTTTTAGCTGTGGTCATGAACATGCAACCTGTAGTTTTACATATTGAACTGACTTTCTGTGCAGATATATGTGTTACGGCAGAGTGTAAACTACTGGAGATCTGCAAATTTTGAGGGTCTCCATAATATTTGTCATTTCCCTTGTCTTCATCAAACTACTATATTTATGCATGGATGAATAACATAGATCAGTTTATTTCACTTTCTCTCACCTCTAGACTTGTGAGCTGTGTCTCTGTGTCCTCAGACAGCAGCACAGGACCAGAAAGCAGCTGGTTCTCTGCAGTATCCAACCAGGAGGAGGCTGCTGAAACTGCAGCATACAGATCCTGTTGGACCGTCGCTCCACCCAAAGACATCGCCATCTTACTGTCACCGTTCGCCGCCTGACAGAATAAAGAATATTTACTCAATGCTTTGAGAGCTGATGGAGGGAATATTTTTGTCATCTGTAAAGAGATCTTCAAATAGAGAAATGTGTGTCACCTCTTGAGTGATTCTTTCTAGAGTATGACTGCAGGCCTCAAACAAAGCTCTGGGAGACTGAGTGTCCTCACTGGAAGTCTCACCTCTGAACACCACACTAGGACTGGACAGACGGGACCGGTGGAGGACCTGCAAATAAAAACAGTGTAAAATTAGTGCTTTTTTTCCCCCCCTCACACAAACAGGAAAACATTAGAAGTGTGTATCAACAAGAATAGCCACCATGATAGGGGGTCATAATTCAGTAGAAAGGTAATATATGGCAATTACTTTATTCTAATTTCAAGAAAACTGTTATTGCACAAAGAACACAATACCATATACATAAAAGTTTAATGAAATATGACATTACTTCTTTATTCAATAAGACTCACATTTGAGCTCATGTAGCAGCCAGGAGTTTATGCACAATATCAAATTAATCTCTGAATGTAAACCATTAATAAATCAACACCCTGTTTTTGAGAATATCATATGTAAACAATAATGCACACTGCATTACTCAATGGCTGGGTGATATAATAATAACAATATAAAAATCTGATTGATTAAAAAAGTATTTTATTGCGTCCACTACATAAAATAGTCCCTAATAGTTTTTACAGCTGGAACCGTATGTATCATAGCAACAATCATTCGAATACAGAAAAATAGGCAAAAAAATTATTACATTCAAGAATTATGTAGTGAATTTAGTTAACATGGTAATAATAATCTGAAATTAAATAGATGCTCAGCTTTAAAATGCATAAACAGGTTAAGATGGCAAAATCGCTGTGCACAAAAAAGAAAATGCAATAAATCATGTATCTTAAATGCATTAGTACCGGACTAAGCTGGTCCTGTTCCAGGGAGTTAAGGGACAGCTGTAGTTTTGTGCTCTGATCTTTATTCAGGTTTTCCCATCGCTGCCTTAACTGGTCCAGAGGAGACATACTCTCCACCTCCAGCAACACTCCACCTGGTACTGACATCTCACTGAGGGAAAAGGAGGAAAACATATGAGACTTAGCTTCTTCTTTCTTATTTGCAAACACCGAAGCTTAATACATGATGGGATAATCGTGCACGTAAGTTAGTAATACAGAGAGATGTGGTCGGTACCTGTCCCCATTGGGTGTGGTCTGTTGGCTGAGTAACTCCTCCCCAACACTGGCGACAGACTGGAGCAGCCTCCTCTGTTCAGCTACCTGCTCTTGCAGCTCCTACAAAATATTAGAGATTAATTTATTCTTTATCCTTAGCATGAAAATAACAGACGTACACACAGTCAGCAGTGAGTTTATTAATGTTGATTCCGGTCTTACCCTCTGTCGCAGCAAGTTGTCGTGGTGCTGCTGTGTCCGGGTGGATCTAGCCTGGGAAAGCCAATCCTGAACATTAGGACTCTGGGACAGAGACGAGTCTGGTTCACTGTCCTCCTGCTCCTGCAATGAACCCTGGGAAAAAAACAGAAATATAGTCAGATATTAGAGACTTTACAGCAACACAGTTCTGGCGGTCATTGACAAGGTTCAATCTCCTCTTCCAGTGATGCAGCTGAATTAAATACTAAAAAACATAGTTTATCTCTACAAAATAAACAGGAAAGGTTTGTAGCAGATCATGAGGCTGTATAAGAAAGTATCCTCACTTGACTACAGTTGATTATTCAGCTTTGTCTGAATTAATATCTGTCTGTGTTTTCAGGTATTTGATTAATTAAACTGAGCCCTATTCTTAAAAATCTAATTGCTCTAATTACCTCTGCTAAAAGGTTATGCAATCACTCCCATGGGTTTGGCTGTCAGGAGAATTATACAAAAACTATTTTACAGCCTCACAAAAAGAGGGAACAAAACAGGATTTGGGACTTTTTGGTAGTTTAATAGTATTGGGGGAAAAAGAAGAAGTAGGCAATTGGAATGGCTGAATAAGTTTTTATTGTATTTTTTAGAATTTATCTTTTTTATCAACATCATTTTAAGTTTCATGTGTATTTTAGTTTATCACAACTATAGAGTTTATTGTATATTTGTTTTAGCACTATATTATTTTGCTAAACATAGTATACCATGTTTTAGTTGATTGGTAATTGTTTCAAAGTTTCTATACAAGTACACTTTGATTTATTGTCAGAGGTCTGTGGTCTCTGCTGGTACCAATGCTGATACCAGCATTTCAACATGATTCAGACAATGAAAGCCTCTGTGGTTTGTGTTACAGTGACTTAGTGCTTAAGGAATGCAAGTCGCTACTAAAACAGCAACAGCTAAGGATAAAACATGAGAGGTTTAAGGAATAGATATGGTGATAAGAATTGAAGTTCACTGATGAGACACAAAGAACAATGTCAAAAAAGTTAAAATGTTGTGTCGTCAGAAACACACCTGCATGTAGTGTAAGCATGTGATGATGCTGCATCTTTTTTTTCTGGGGTCAGAGGCCCATTGTGACACACACAGCCTTTGTTGTTCCATAGTGGAAAACAGTGAAGGAGCATCACATGACCTTTAGTATTTAGACAATACTACTATTGACTCTGTGACCGAGTGCAACATAATGCAGCACAACACCACAAAAATGACACAGAGGGAGGAAAGAACGGAAAGGAACTGGAAAAAAGATGGAACAAATATGTGGGAATGAGGGTTGGAAGGTTAGGGCTGTGGTCAGACAAAACACACATAATTTGGGACAAACAGCCTCACACTGTCTCACCTGTATGTCGACCTGCTTGTCCTGCAGCATCTGCTGTAGCTCCAGCAGACTGTCTTTGAGGGAGCGCAGTTTGAGGGTGAGCTGCTCCGCCTCTCCTTTGGTCTCAGCCCGACCCTCCAACACTAAACTCTCACTGTGGACAGAGAGCTCCGACAGATACGACACCTTCTGCTCGATCTCAAACAGCATATTCTGCAAACACAGGACCACAAATGGTTATCGATATAAAATATGTAATACAAACAGCTAATGAAAGCATTAAAAATTCTCAAACTGCAGATTCTTTAAGCCATTAAGCTCTATATTTTCACTGCAGCACCTAGTTTATAGCAAACAATATTGCCAATGTTTCTTTTTTGCCTTAATACTTCTCTCTCACATTCCCTTTTTCGTTATTTCTCTACATTTGGATTTTTACAAAACATGCTACTCATTCTTCTCCATCACTCTGTGACAAGAGAAAACAAACCCTCGCTTTTCATGTAAAGACTGAAGTGGAGGAAAAGAGGGATTAGGGTTGTATCCCCTCCTTTCACAGGAGGATAAAGAGTCCTTAGTAAAAATAAGAGGAATTCAACACAGAATTTTCTCAGACAATACAGACTACAATCAAACACAGTACAATTCAGGCTTTCAATTTGTAGAATCACATTAGTAGCAACAAATCCACAATGCATTTTTTTCTATCATAGTCCTATATTAAATCTTTTTCATGGCATTTCAAATATGAGCTGGATAAAAAGGTAAAGTTTGCTACACACAGTGGTGTACTGTATGTCAACTACTCCATAAAGCAGACTGCAGGTAGCAAACACTTAGATTTAAAGATAATGCTTTTTAGGCAATTTGTAAACATATTTAAGACAACTTTTTGGACAAATCATCATTTTATACTTTGAGAATTATAGGTAAGTACTATATACATTATGTGCTTCCTGTGAATAGAAGTAGTTTGCCAAGTACAAGTACAAAATAACAAGACAGTATTTGTGGTAATGTCAGAAATGTGGATTTTCACCCAGAACATGGACTAATTGATAAGGAAATTGTGTGTTTTCAGCTGCTTTAACTTGTACAGATTGTGATGCCATCATTGATAGAAATTTTATGTAAAATTTAAGAAGAAGAAAAAAAAATCAAACCCTTCCTATGTTTCTTAACTTAATTTCCATCTCTTTCACTCACCAACAATTTTTTCTCTTCACTTCTCTTATCTCATAATTTTAAACATATCCTGCCTTTTCCGGTGGATCTGTAATGTAATTATCTATGGTTGTACACAGCGCAACCCCCTGGAGATAAAGATCCACATGGATCAGACCCTTAGACCTGAGCACCACAGGGGCCATATGTGAGCTTTAATCAGCTTACTGTCTCGCAGCTGCTACAACACACACACTTCAAACACTCATTTTATTTGCCTGGGTTTTACAACTACTGTAATGTTATTAATGCCGAGAAGTTAACTATGGCGCATCCCAGGAAGAATGTTTTAACATGTATTAACAGAAAGTTTGGAGTTGAAGTGTTCAGATAAAGTAACTGAGAGGCTACAAGCATATGACAGAACACAGAATAATCTCACTTAACTGAAACAATTCTGAGCAAACTAAATTAAGATACTGAATGTCAAGAGGATCGACCCCTAACACTATCACTGCTTCAAGTTGAGAAATGGACTACAAAAGCCACAACATTATTCTAAAACACGTAAACTATCACTGGCATTATTCTTCCTTTTGTGATAAAAGTGACTAACGACTCAAAAATGCAGCCTTTTCAAGGACACATGCTTGTGGATCAGTTACTATTTTTGCTTACATTTTAGTATGGAGGCTAATTACACCATAGATAAAGGGAATGTTACCATAGTAGCAGGATAAAGGCTTGGGTTGGTTTAGGAATGTCAGGGGGGTAACGACAGAAAAGAAATTCAGGATCAGACCATAATTGTTAGTCCAATGTCTGAGTTAAAAATGCCAATTTATTGGACAATAATGGGTTAAAACTGTCCAGTATTCAGTAAACATTCTCTGCTTTCTTTGGAAGAACGGAACATTTTATTTATGTGTCTGAAATAGTAACAGTAATATAATACCAAGGGAATGAATTCATGGATATGCACTATTTCTGGGCAGTGATTCAGCCAGTTATTTCACCTCAGCCACTGACAATTTGTCCTTGAGAAACACAAATGGAAACAGTTTTCTTCTGAGACTGTGGAACAATAGAGTTTCAAAAGATTTATTTGATTGTGCCACCTGAAGAGAAGTTTACATACACTACACTACACATAAATATACATCAAAACTCAGGGCAGCACCGAGATGAACGTCATCTACACAGCTTAAGTCCATGGAAACAACTTTGAAAGCTCTGCAACCTTTCAGCTACTTCATATAGTAGCTGCGTACAGAAAAGCCAGCAAACAGAGAAGTCTAGTTTGGTTGAATAAATGCGCTTAGAAAAACCTGCTAAAACTATCATGAACTATATATGAAAAACTGTATATGTGATTAAAACAAAACAAAAACTGACAACATATACAAAGCATGCCTACAAAAATGGCATTTGTTTATTATGAAATATTTAAATTAAGTTTCAGGATAGAGGAAAAAGGGTTCAACTACATTATGGATGCAACTCTAAAATTAAAGTAACACAAAATTCTCTATAGATATATATTCAGTTGTTAAGTGCACATTACGCAACTGTAGTACTAATTGCATTTAATTCACTATTACAGTATGAAAGTATGTGTGAAATGCAATTAAACTAATAGCTTAGGAGTTCACTTCTCCCCAGAACTGGTAAATTAAATGACACTTTGAATCTGTCTATGTTGTCACCCCTCGTAAAACTTTAAAGATGCTGAGTGTACCAGTCCTACCTGACAGTCGATGAGCTGCTCCTCCATGTCCAGGTCTTCATTTTGGGGCTGGAGGGCAGAGCTCAGAGTGGCGCGAGTGCTCAGCAGCCAGTGGTCGAGCTCCTCAGCCTCACTGTGGTAACGCTGCAGCGCCTGCTCCTGCCGCTGCTCCTCCAACTGTTCGCTTAGTTTCTCCTGCAGTCATCAGAGAAACGGAAAACTTAAATACTCTTAGTGTGTATTGGCAGAGTTACTCAGCAGTAAACCAACCCAGAGAAACAAATCGCTTTACTGACATTAAAGAAGAAAGAATGCGTAAGAATGTCTGAACCCATACCTCCAGTAGCTGCCGTTTCCCAGAAGCCTTCATTCTGATGGTGGCCATCCTCTCTCCCAGCACAGTGAGCGTAGACTGTAAAGCCAACTGGTCGCCAGCCTCCGCATCACTGTCGCTGTCTGCCAACTCCTCGGAGAAACATGTCTGTAACTCCCCGATCTCATCCTGCAACATCAGGATCTCGTCCATCAGAGCCTAGACAGACAGACAGGAGAAAAATATTAGAGGCAAAAGAAAAAGAAAACACGATAGAGAGAATAACAGTGAGGCAGCAGCGATCGAGTCTTGTCCAAATCGCCTGACAGTACGGTTACAAAAAGGAACTGTAGTCGGCCGTAGCTGTGAAGTTGGCATAGCAACCAAGAACAGGGACATGCAGTCTGTGCAACCATTGCACGGGCTGGTGCAATATTAAAGCCCTCAATCAATCTTTGTTTTCCAGGCTTATCCTATCAGGGTCTCTGACAGCAATTTAGCTTAATACACATATGGAATAACTAACACTGAAATGTACAAAGTAAGAAAAAAGGAAAAAAAAAATTAAAACAATCTGATTTTCCTATTGTTTTATTTTCAAAACAAGATAAATAAAACTTCAAGTCTAAAAATATGTACGTTTTGTTTAGATCAGAAGTTTTTGTATTACTGTGTTTTAATTCATATTTCACATGTTCTCCTGTCAGTACTATTACCTGAACCCCTTAAACACGACCATAAACACAACCTCCCCAGTATATCCAGACATTTGGATCCCCTCCTCTCTAACCTGGTGAGCAGCCATCTGGCTTTCCGGAGTCTTGGTGGGCTCCAGGCCTTCGTTGAGCGCCCCCTCAATGGACTCCATCTTTGTGGAAATGGACTGAAGTGACTCCTGATAATGCTGCTGCCTCTCCAGGGCCTCGTACAAACTCTTCTGCTTCTCACTGATCTATTGCAGAGAAAAAAATAAATAAGTAAATATGGCAACATGATAATGGAACCTCTAGAGATGGAACATCTGACAGTGCTAGATTTGCTTTTTTCTCACTTATCAAGGACAATGTAAATAAAACATTTCAGTTTACACATTGATGCAAATGTGCTGGAATTAGCTAACATGAAAATTCTCATCCATAGCCTCTTGGCAGGTTACAGTATGATACATACTTTACAGAGGTGAGAAAGATGCACAAAAACAATATAATGTAGATGCATATAAAAGCAACGCCAGAGTAAGTAAAATTATTGATAATTTAAAGTTTGATTACATAACTTTTAATCAAACTTAAACCAGTGATGTATATTAATTACAAGGGTAGACCATTCACAGACTGAATGTGACAGGGAGTAAAAATAAAATACAGCTAAAACGATCTATAAAACCATCTATTTATGCCCTAGACCAAGTTTTAGTATTAAGTCACTGGGTCTTTTTTGTCATAAGTGTCACTTACCACATTTTTTAGCGTTTCCCAGGATCTCTGTAGGTCATCGAGGTTAGCAGCGCTGGTCTCCATAGACGGGTCATAGAGTTCCTGCAGAGGTGCCCGACTGAGGGTCCCTCGACCCTATTGTATATTAACACAGCAAGTTTGTGTTTCATTAGTTCCAGAGGGCTTTGAGGGTACATACCTGTCTCAATATATTTACATTCAATGAACACACTGCAGTGTTTTTATAAATACACCAACTAATGAGCGGTTGTGTATAAAAATATCCTTTAACATACAATAAAATCAGCATTAAAATGAATGTTTTTTGTTTCTGTGATTGAAAATACACATAATTCCTTGTAATTATGAAAACACATGCTTACAGTGCTTAAAATTCAGGCTACAAACTAATTTAACACTTAAGTTTGATTTGTTTACTGTCATTTGCATCTGGTCAAAGTCCCCTGAGATTAGTGAGAACTCTTTCCCCCAATGCTTTCTTTCCTCAAAGCTTTGAACTTTATTGATTGTAGTTTTCACTCCACAGGCAGTTGACAAAGACATCACAAGACATAAAAACTGTTTTTGTTCAATTTTAAATTAACAAATGTGGATGACGCATCCCACAGAGGAAAGTGCAACTGTTTCACTACTGTATTCTTATGAGTCCAGAATACAAAAAAGTAAATGTATAACTGTAGCTTAACTACTAGAAACTATCATTAAAAAAATAAAATAAAATAAAAAAAATAGGGACAAACAAACCAGCAAAATAAATCTGCAAAGCTAAGCTGGGCAGCAGGGGAAAGCAGGGTCAGCACAGCAACTCTCCCACTGTTTAAAACACAGATTGTGTCGATAGTGGTGATTGTTGATGTTGAGCATTGATGGTTTGGAGATGACAGTGGTGGTGGGGGAGGGAAGGGGGGGGTAGCATGTCCATCTTAGCAAGTCATGTAGACTAACATACAACCTTATTAATATAAGTGAACAATTCTTTAATGAAATAATGATTATCACAATGTTTAAGTGGTAACATTTGGATGCATGAAATGATTGGAGTTTTGTTGAAATGATAGACAGAAAACTTCAGGTGATTTAAGTTAAAATGGACAGTGATGGTGTAGCGGAGGCAAGTCAGGAGGGCTTTGAAGGTTACCAGGGTTGGGTTTGCAGTACCTGGTTAAGAGGAGCGTCAGTGTTAGCCCCTGGGGAGGGGGAGCGGCAGGCAGGGGGAGAGGAGACCTCGCTGTTGGTGCCCTCCTCCCCTGATTCTTCCGTCACAGGGGAGAGGAGTGTGTGGCAGCGGCCGGCTGTCATCTGACCACACAGACGCACCGCACACCAAACACACACATCAAAGAAGCAGGTTGAGGGAAAAGGGAGGGGGACCAACAGAAGAACGCCCAGATGAAAGGAGGGAGGACACAAGAGAAAGACAAAAATGTGGTAGAAGAGAGGAGAAAAGAAGAGAGTATAAAATTAATGGGGGGAGTGCAGGTTAGGCTGATTGCGGAGTAATTAGAGTAGGCAAATAACATGGAACAGAAACCTATTAGATCACATTACCGCTACTGACTTCAAACACTGCAACACTTTGCTGCACAAAGCATTACAGCATTACAGAGAAAAGGATTAGAGATGTAATGTGTGTCTGTACTACCACATGGACAAACAGTAACTTGGGCTGGTAATGAATAAGCCACTAGGATTTTAACAGGATGCATCAGTGGAAAGGAATGGACACTACCAGGAAGCCACTCATACTGTAAGCACCACACAGATTTCTCACACCAAACCGTTCACGTTGCAGTTTCAGAATTAAAGTAGTTTCTCAGAAGGTAGTAATTTCCTGTTTAAATGGCAACCAGACACTATCACAAACAGAGACTTTGTTGTGTAATATTTAATTTACACTTCTCTAAAATGTCCCACAGAGAAAAGTGTAAAGATCAAGAGCAAGACAAAGTATAGTTAGAATATGACAGAAGGGAGTAGAGAGTACTACAGCAGCCGCAGCAGCAGCAGCAGCAGTAGCAGCTGTCCTAAAAGCAGCACAGTTGTCTGGGTCTGCATGCTTCAGTAGGGAGGCAGAGCTGAAATGTGAGCCAAGCTCTACTGGGCCGATTTTTGGCAGTTAATGCACAACTTGGCTGCCTGACTCAGGACCTTGTTATATTCTGAGCTTTTTTTCCCGGGCTTTATGATGCAATGCAATGCAACAGAGAGCATCAGCATGCCGGCATGTGTGGGAAAGTCAGTGGTTCTGCAAAGTGAGATTAGTTTAAACTCCGCAGCAGTGGGCTACTAAGCTGTATACTAACCATGTTAAACAACTACGAGTCAAGGATATCAGCAGTTCCAGCTGCCTATTAATACCATTCATACATTCATGCTCAGCTCACACCCAAACACACACATGCAGTAATATCCTGTTTCCTGACTGCTGAGGCTGAACACACCACAAACAGCACAACAAGGTGAGGAACCGAGCAAATCTGAATAGACATACTGAAACAGTGAGGATGGAAGGAGTGTCTGGTGGTTTCTTATGCGCTAAAAGTCAGGAAATGAATGATCAAACTGAGCAATGCAGACTATAGTAGCAGCCAGACAGATTTATGCTAGTATGAAGCAAAGAGATGTGACACAGCACGGGAGAAAAGTAATAACGGTTGAGATGCAGAAATATAAGACGTATTATTTCTTTCTATACAACTTAAAAAGAAATTTCAGCAAAAAAAAAACAAACAATATTTTGAGAGAAAGACATTCAGAATATGAAATGGTCCACCAGTAGTTGCATAAGAGGAAAGAGGAGTGGCAGCATTTAATGTTTCAATGAAATTATTCTAAAATTTAGGAAGTATTGTACATAATAGAGCTGCAGCAATTGTTTGTACAGTTGATTATTTGTGTGATTAATCAATGTGTTGCTTGGTCTATAAACTGTCAGAAAATGTTGCAAAGTGTTTCTCAGATCTTAAGATATTGTCATCAAATGTCTTGTTCTGACCACAGACAAACTGACAACTAATCGATTAAACATTGCAGCTGTAGAACAAAGTATAGTGGAACTGAATTTGCTGCACTCCCAGATCCCCTGTGGGACCCTTCAGGATGCTTGAACTCCACTTTGACAACTACTGGGACAGAAATGAAAAAGGGAATGAGGCTTCGATCAAAGACAAACAAACTCACACACAAACCAGACATATAGCCATGCACTGTGTACATGTGTGTGTATTTCCTAAAAAGGCTTTGCCACTCACCATGACGACAGAGGGGTGTGCTGGAAGCTGCTTGGTGGCGGCAGTGGCGGTTATGGCCACAGCACTGGGCAGTTCCTCATCACTCAGCTCATCCATGCCGTCTGAAAGGCCCTCCACCTCACTGACCGTCAGCAGCATGGTGGCGTGTTTGGCCTTCACTGTCAGCATCTTACACTTGGAGTGGAGCGAGGCGATCTGCTCCTGATAGCCACGGATCTTCTGGGCCAGCTCCTGTCAAAACATACCCCCCAAACAGACAACCCCACCACCCCCAGGGTCAGGAGAGTGTGGCTCAGTCCACAATAGAAGATCAATAGTTCCTGGTTATTTTGAACGAAGGGGGGTTGGCTGAGTTGGTTTAGCGTTGAATGTGGTGCCGGTGCAAGAGGAGTAAGTGGAGCGGACGCATTCTCTTTCCTCCCCAGTCTCGGCTTCACAGTGAATAAGCGTAGAAAGAGAATAGCACTGCCTCACTCTCTCTCTCTTTTCTTTTCCTCTCTATCTTCTGTATCTCTGAACCAATCAGAGCAGCACAGAGGCGGGTGACTCAGAGTGGTGGTGTAGCCAACACACAGGATGTTTGGTTGAGAGAAAGAAAGACCCTCGCAGAAATAGTTCAAAATCCCTCAGACACTCCCTCTCCTACACATACACAAATGGTAAGGAAAAAACAGGAAATGACCTCACTGCCTGCCCCTCCCCCTTCCTCTGCCTGCTGCTCCCTGCCGCCACCAATCCCGGGGGCAGATTCCTTCCAACAAAAGAGCGCCGCAAGGAGAGAGGGAGTGTTTAGTCTAAGAATGACAGAGATGGTGTCAAATTACAGCTTTAGGATAGTCGAGGCTGGGTCCAGCTGCTCCTTCCCTCCTCCTCCTCCTCCTCCTCTTTATGCTCCCTCTGCCCCACAGATGGTCAGTTCACTGATAATCAGGTCATGTGACTAAATGGGCCAGTGGAGTTGCAGTTTAGAGATCAAACTCAGACATAAACACTGCCACTCTCTAGTGACAGAAACTGCAGTTACAGGAAAATGTATACAAATACCTGGATTCATGGGTCGCCTGTCCCTGCCTGCAGGACATCACAGGGAAAGTTAGAATTTAATCTAAAAAAATGTTGCCTGCAGAGAGATTCGATCTGTCTCTCTGCAGGTTTTTGCTGCTATCAGGCTGCCCTCCCTCCTTCACAATTTCTCTCCCCGCATGGGAGATCAAATGCACTTAGTCAGCAAAGTAACGCTGCAACAGAAAGCACAGGGCTCCAACTACAAAGGTAAACCATATCAGCTAGGAATCTAGGTAGAAAATATTTACATACACCATCAGATAAAAGAGGAAGTTCTGACTGTGGACTGAAACAGACTTCATGCTCTTCAAAAATACCTGTATGGTATGGCCACTACCTGATAACACTGTGGAAAATGGATTAAAGTAGTGCAAAGTTATACTTGAGTTTAGAAAATTTCCAGTTCTTCGTATTTCAGTGTGAGCAGACACTTAAAATGAAGATTTTAACCTCTTCAGCTCAGTGACTTTGCAAAGTACATCAGATTCAGTCATAATGGTCTCCCTCAGCACGTCTAAGGCATACAGTATATTTCCTGTTCTCTCTTTTACACCGTTTTAACTATTTCAGACGACAGGAAACGTATAATGACTCGAGGTTTCTGTCTCTTTTTGCCCTTTAATTTTGAAGAAGCTAACCTCAATAGAGTTGCTATTACTTCCTTAAATGGATTAAGAATGACGAATCAAAAGTGGTGTAATGCTTAAACACACACCATCTATAAATACTTTGTGCAGTTTTGTTTCGGGGCTGTTAATGGTTTAGACTAGGGCCTCTTAAGTCCAGCTCAGGCAAGATATTTACAATGAGTTTGGTTACAACTTGCAACTACAATGTGGTGGTCTGCAGCGTTCTGGAAACCAGTTTAGACTATCTGTTCCAAATTCTGGATTTTCAGGCTTTTTCATCACTGGTCTTAACTTGCTGCATCCTAAAATATGACAGAAAATAGTGATATTGAGATACCTGCTACAGATGCCTCTTTACTATTGATGAAACAGTGAAAGAAATGACAAGGTTGAGAATTTGGAGCTGAAGCAAATACAGATGAGGCTTTTGCAAATTTATGCCATGAACTTGAGACAGGAGGCATGTGCCCTACAGATGCAGCTGCTCCTCAGACCAATTGATGAAATAACCCCCCCTTTCCTACGTGCAGAACTCTATCATTTTGGCATGTTGACAGTTCATAACAGGCCTGGCCAGCTGACTTCTCTGTGAGCTGATTGGCTGTTGAAACAGGTGACATGCCTTACATTCTACACCATAGTGTCTGGACCAGCTGAGTTGCAGGCAACATTATCAACTGGTTTCAATCAGGCTGAGACCAGTCAGACCTCACTGCTGCAATTTCTCCATTCAACCCTCTGAATTGGTTTCATCTCCTCAGGAGTCTTCAGTCTGAGCTGGGCTTTAGGTTGCATTTAGAGCTTATCTTAATGCTCCAACAAACACTATTTCAGACAATTGGTCAAGTGTTGCTCAAGGCATTTTTCTGTTCAGGACGAGACTGAGTTCATGCCTGTCGATACCAAAATGTTACAAAATGATTTTCTTAGATTATAGGGTGTTGCCGAAACTGTGACTATACCTCCTGGAATGAACATATGGTCTAATGTTTATTTAGAATATGGACAAACATAATTGTGCTTCAGTGAGACTCACCTCGTGGTGGTGTATCTGAGCCTGGAGTTCCTGTATGTTATTCGTAGAGACGGGCCGATCCTGAATGATGCGATGGGCTTCCTCTATTAATCTCTGGAGGTTCTTCACCTCTTGCTCATACTGCTCATACTGCACCACAGCCTCCTGGGGACAAAAAAAAAAAAAAAAACCCACACCATTCTATCAATGGAAGTAAATATTAAGCATAACGTGCCCGTACTTGAAAACCCTCAGCTGTCAATCCACGCCAAAGTCTTTGCACATGCAGACAGACAGGCAGATGACGAACTGATGACAATACCCTGTGGTGAGGGCCGAGGGTAAAAACCCTTTTCAGTGAAATGCAAAAAACATCATTGCAAGCCCAGCCTCAAAATAAATATACATGTATAAGAAATCAGAGTAATGAGATCAGAAACGGTAATATTCTGTTCATTATGAGCCTCTGCAGAGTGAAAGGCATTTATTTTTTACATCCTTAAACTTTTAATTTAAAGGTTTTTGCATAGACTTGAGTGTGCTGATGCTTTTTTCATTCAGTTGACTTACTTATACCTCCAGCACCTCGTCTTATTGTTATTCTGTCAGTGATTATAAACCATTTACAACCACTAGTGTTTCAGTTATTACATGAGGTCTATTTAAGCAAAGAAACAACTGGATTTGAACTGTATAACTGTAAGAACACAGGTATATTCAGTTTCATATCCTCCTCTTTCTTGGACATGGCGTGCTTGGTTAAAAAGACTTATAAGCTTCCAATGTTTGTCCTACGGAAACCGTAAAGCTGAGCGTTAAAGCTTAATCTTCACTACAGTGAGATTAAAAGCAAAATCTGACAAGAGCCAAAGACCTGAGAGATAACAGTGGTCATATGAGGGCTAGAAGAAAAAACAGACATTCTTGAGAAGGCGTATTAGGACACTACACCACAGTTAAGAGCACCCACCTTGACAAATAACACACTAAAGTAAACTACGTATGGAAATCAAAACATTTTTTTATACCGCTCATCTTGTCACTGGTAAGTTATTATTTAACTTTAGTCAATAATGAAACTCAACAAAACACTAATCAACAAAATACTAGATGGAAACCAGGCGTAGGACTTTTATCTAAACAGTTATTAATACATTACCTCAGTGTTCCCAACTGTTTATGTGGGGAAACACTTATTAAAAATGAACTACCATGGTCCATTTTGTAAATTCAACCACCATTTTATAATATTAAACAGGCTCATCATGGAATCTTGAAGAGTTAAACAACCTCATTCGAAAAGATAAACATCAACCAGCCCAGTCTTTGGAAGTGGATGCAGTGCATTATCAGGAAAACAGGTTTCTTAATTTTGAAGTTTATTATCAACTTTAGAGCATGTACAATATGAGGACGGCCATGTACCTGCAGGATGTTGCACTGCTGGATGGTGGTGTGCTGCAGCTGACTGGCCTCCTGCTGCAGGGTCTGCGCTGTGCGGCAGATAGGTAGACTGACCACTACCTCCTCAGGCAGCCGGAGGGCGCTCTGACACTGCTGCACAGCTGCTACCTGCTGCTTAAAGCCCTCCATTTCCACCAACAGACGCTTATACAGAAAGAGAGTTGGATGTTAGAGCTGAGCATGGAAAAGCTGGTTGAATGCTGGATCATATGGAACTGTTCCTGCTACTATATTTTCATATTTAATTAGAAACATGCATGAGTACCTGTCTCTGAGTGAGCTGCTCCCTGAGGCTGAGCCTGTTGAGGTCTGGGGAGGCAAGTGTGACCTGGATCTGGTCCACAGCACCATGAAGGCTCTTCACTTCTGCCTCCAAACGCAACATATCCTTAGGAGAGAAAAATATGTAATAAATCTGATTATTTCGTCTTAAAACAATAGTCTGTAAAGGCATTTTTTTGTGTTCCAAGTAATCTATTTCAATAAAATTAAAAAGCTCAAAGATGGCCTACCCTAATTTTAGAAAAAAGTTTTAATGTTAAATGGCATCTGAGAGAAATCCAAAGGGCTCTGAGGTGAGCTAAAAACATTCTATTCAATCATGGCTAAGCCACCACATTTCATCATCCAAGTCATTATCAGGATATGTAAGGTTTCAGTCTTTTTGCTTTTTTAATGCTAATTTGACCCAGCCCTGTCCTTGTTGAGCATTTGGTTGTTTTTCCAGTTTTCTCCCATTTAGCACAATATATGCAAACATTCACTTGAAGACATATGACCCACCCAAAGGCCAAACAATCAAAAACAAAATTGAATTTGACAGAAAGGTGTAGGCTGGACACAAATATTACCATGCCTGCTCTTATCTTAAAACAACACTTATTAATAAAATTTATGCAGGCTCAGACAGTAATGGATTTGCCAACCCGTATACACATATTTACAATCATTAATTGTCGAGTGACAAGTGAGACACACAGCTATAAATGATAAGAAAACAAAAGAAAAAACTCCTTGTTTGCATTAATACCATAATATAATTAAAATGAAAGAACATTAAAGTCACTTGGAATACTAATTGTGCTGTATCTTCATTGTACACATTGAAAAAATCCAAAAACATAACACAAACAGATTTGCAAATGCACAATGTTATTTGCAGCAGACTGTCATCTGTGTACCAGCTGCATAACAATCAGATTAGCATGACAGATTATAGCTGCACAAGCCTAGTGAGACAGCGCATTCCAAAATATTGATGCAGTACCAATGAATAACCACAAGAGGGCACTGTTGGGCTACAGTTCTGGTCGATTTCAACATCAATGTGTCTAGATTAGCAAAATAAAATAACGCAGCTCTGAGGAATACTTAAAGTAATAAAAAAATAATCTGATCATAGTGCCCTAAACAGATTTTGAGATGGAGTATTCCTGATGTGTTTCCTGTGATGCTCATCTTAATGTCATTTACCTTCGCTGCATCCTGCAGACTCTGCAGACGAGTCTTGGCCGCCTGATGCAGCTCCTCTGTGCGCCTGCTCAGATGTTTCACCTGCTGACTCCACCCCTCAGTTTGTAACACCTCGCCCAGCTGCGCCTCCCGCTCACCCATAGCTTCCAAGTCGCCATGGAGACCTCGACACTCCCGAAGCAACGCCTGTCACCATAGAAACATAAATTACAACTCGAAGAGAAGAGCCTTTTCTGTTGAGCAATTATACTAATTAAGGCCAGCCTGCGTACTGTACAGTATGTGACATGTCACTGCAAACTAAACGCGTGTGTGCATCTAATTAACAGTATATTTTGAGGGTTTCTCCACATTTAATATGTTACACTGCCAAATTGTCTTATTTTTTTGCAAAGATGAATATAAAATGACTAAGAACAGTTTTACACGAGTCAACAGTAGTTATCAGCCTCCTTTAAACCATTTACACCTCCTGCTCATTAAAATACTGACCTGATGTGCACGGATTTGTTCCTGCAGCTGGGATGCAGAGCTCCAAATGATGTTACCAGTGACCAGAGAATCTGCTTTTTCAGCCCAACTCAAAATGAAGGCCTTCATGCCCTGATATTCCTCGACTTGTCTCTCTGCCTGCTCACAAGAGACAAAAGAACATGAATACATCTATTAATGGATGGCAAATGAAATACTAAATTAGGTAAACATGGTCAGTTGTAATGTAAATTTCACCTTCTTCAGTCTGTTAGCTCTGTCCTGGACCTGCTGTGTCGTGTGGCGTTGAACCTCAGTCAACTTGGCTACAGCATTACCCAGCTGCTTACAAAGGAGAGGGTTCTGCTCTCCGAACTCCTGCACTGATACTCCTAACTCTGCTAGAGTTCGACCACAGCATTCACACTCCTCACAAAGAATCTGAGGAGCAGAGAAGAGGAGAAAGTTAAGGCAAAAGGAAATAGAAAAGTAGTGAGTTGGAAATAGATCAAAGAAGAAGCTGGAGGGTAAAACTTAAAGGAAAGCTAGTAAATCTTACATCCCCTGTGGCTCTGGACCAAACGTTATTTTTACTACACAAACTGCATAGCCTTGAGTGTCAGGTGGACAAAGAAGAAAGGGAAGAAACAAGTGTCAGGAAGGAGGAATGGGAAGAACAGGTGGGAAGGGGCTCAGACTCCCACCTGGAATACTCCTCGCTAAAGTGGGTCAGCGTGGAAGGCAGAATTCAGTTCATGCCATTCCAACTCTCACACACTCATTAACCTCAACATCTGCAAAATGAATAGCCAATTTAACGGGGGTTAATTGCTTGTTAATTAGTCAATCTGTCTGGTTGATTACTTTGGTTTCTTCTTTGGCCTCCTCCAGGTCGCCACCCTTGTCTTCCAGTTTCAGAGCAATGGTCTTCAGCTTTGCCTCAATGTCCTGGAGTCTGGAGCTGAAGTCCTGTTTAACGTCTCTGGTCTGTTGTACCTCCCTTTCCCTCGCCTGGACCTAAAACAGATGTGATGTGAAGTAATGTTGAGTAAAATTAGAAGCTTTTCTACGAGTTAAAGGAAAGAGCAGGGATATACATGTCTGGAAAAATTTAAAGATCACAACAAATTTCCACACCTGATTCTGAAAATCAGGACTATTATACCAAATATAACTGATGAGCTCTTCTTATCTTTACAGTTAACACATTAATATTGTACTGCTTAAAATTAAAGTGAACTTGTTTTCTTTGCATTATCAAAGATCTGAAAACTTTGCAATGTTGCTAGCTAGCTGTATTCAATATGTATTAGTGGTTATATTTATTTTTTTTAGTGGTTTATTTGACAGGGACAGCATATATCAACCAAAATTGCTGTAAATGTGCCAGAATTAGCCAAAAGTCTTTTTTTTTTTTGGGTTTTTTTTTTAATTGGTTGTCCCTTGACAGACTTTTCTGTGTCACTATAAAAACAAAACTAAAAGATTTAAGTTAAAAAGGGTTTAAAACAAATCCATCGGTAATGGTTAGTATTTTTTATTCCTATTTTATTTGTATTTTAACCCACTAATTAAATAGTAAAACCAGTGGTCTCTTAATTTTTCCAGAGCTCTAAAGTCTAACACCAAAAAGCAGAAGATGACTTAAAGAGAGCGCATTTACATGTAAGTTTGAGGCATATGTTCACAATAAAAAAGCCTTAAGAGAGTGAAAAGAACAACATCCTAAGCAGGCCTAATCTGGTAATGAAGCTAGACCATCTGATATTATCTGATCTGTAACTGTGTCCAGGAGTCACCTGGTCTTCAGCTGAACCCAGAGCCAGAGCCACCTCCGCCAGCTGCATGCTGAGCTCAGAGGGCAGACCGGTTTGGAGGTCCTGGTACTTCGACTGCTGCAGCTCCGTCATACGCTCCACACTCTGACGTCTGCTGATCACTTCACCATGTGCCGTCTACAACACACACAACATATTAACCTTTAACATCCACATGACATGGTAGTGAATTTTTTCCAAACAATAAAAGTTCCATACTTAGACTGAATATTTCTTCATTGTCCACTATGAGCTCCACTTAAGACAATTTGCTTAACTTGACATTTCACTGAGCATTAAAATGTTTTTTTTTTTTTTTTTACCTGTCACAGCTAAACATATCTGATGTGCAATATATTTTATAAGGTATAAGTGCAGTAACAGAATGTCTGCTTGTGTGAGTGACTGGTTTCTGCTTGCATTTTTTTTTTTTTTACCAATTTATTTTAGCTGCTTTTATTTGTATGTTTATAGCAGATTTTATATGATGTATAATGATTGGATGGCACTTAAATTTTGTTGTATTTGTTACAGAGACAATAAGGATATTCTATTCTGTTCTATTCTATTCTATTCTATTAGGTTGCTCCATTCTAATATTCTGAGGCTCACTGATTTTTGCTTTTCACAGCACAATAGTTTGTAGTGCTCACAGGCCAAAATATTATTCTGAGCTATGGCTCATTTAATGCCTGCTGTTAACTTTATCATGATGATTCACTGTTTTGATTTCAAGGTCAACATGAATAACAGTCATTCATTCACCATTTCCTCCCTGTAATTTCTAAACCACAACTCTGACTATTATTTCCCACTCTAAATTTTCTTTGCAGGGTATTGTAGTTGACCGTTATGCACACATTTGTAATTTAATGGCTTGATTCAAGGACCATCATATCATGTAAAAATGTATATTATTGTGTAAAAAATATACTTGTCGACTGGCAAACATTATGTGCGTGGTGTTTGCTTGTGTGTTGATGGAGTGTACCTCTAGTTCATGCAGCAGTGATTCTAGGTCTGCCGTGGGACTCAACAATAAGCCTCGAGTATCTTGGATCCAACCCTTGACCAAACCCAGCTCCTTTTCAACCTCCTCTCGCTCCCTCAGCTCCTGCTGAACCTGAGCTCTACTGGCCCGAACCTGCAACACAAGGCTAGAAGAGACAAAAAAAGAAAATCAGGGATTGACTTTAATGTGATTTGTAACTTGCATGAATTCATTTAATGTAGTGAAAAAAAACACAATAAAAAACCAAACATTTACATCTCACTCACCTGTCATATTGTTCCTGCAGATTTCTGATTTCCTGCAGCCATGGGGTCTTTTCATGCCCATTCTCTGTCTTCATCTCCATCATCCTCTCCTCCTCTTCCTCTCCTCTGAGGCTGCGAGAGAGTTGCCCCAGCAGGGCCAGGATGGACTGTTCCCGCTCCACCTCCAGGCTGAAGGAGTCGTGGTACTCCAACAGGCTCTGGAGCGCCGCCCTGGTGGCTGCCTTCTCAACTGTGCTGTCTGGAACACGGCTGTGGAGGTCCTTGGACACAGAGTGCACCTTCTCCATCTGAAGGACAGAGATATTTGTGAACTTAGATGATGATTCAGGTAGTGCAGTGAGATTTCTGCTGAAATTATTACTGCTAAGAACATCACTCCAGTCAGCAATTCTACTGTAACTATATCTGTGATGACTGAAGAGGTTACATTTGACTCAAGACTCTACAATTACATTTATTATTGAAACATTATCATAGCATATTCGCTGCTTCACAGTCAGATGCTGATTGACATATTTTGCAACACTGAAAACAATTATAACACACGTTTTTTTTATGCATGATTCACAAACAAAGGAATATTTACTTTTTTCTCTTCTCTTGTCTCTAGCACAAATATTTTTCCCTCTGTATGATTACAAAAAATATCATTGTCCCTCACTTATTTGTGTAACCTCTACATAGCATGCACAGAAACCAGAGTCCAGAGACTGAACAGCACTCAGATGACATCATGTCCAGTTAAACAAAGGAGCCATTGAAACTCAGTGGACAACAGAAATGTGCCACATATGAGGAAGTGACCACCACTTCTTACAGTTTAACCTCATTTCCTTTTCAGAAACAAGGCTTTGTGGGAATCTTTGGTAGTGGAGAGCCTTCACACTCAAAATAGGTCGAGAGGCGGGAAAACTACATGACACAGTGATTTGGCAGAAGGAAACAACTGGCTTGAAGCCTGGAGTTACATCACACACACCAACTGGTATTTAGTCGCTGTTGCATTTGACCTAAATTTGGAGTTTCAAGAACACTTCTGTGTGTAGTCAGCTCTAAGTGCAATGTGAGTAAATGGTTCCGTCTGTAAATTTAAGCAGCTGTTGGATGACTATGGGGACACTGAAAGCTAGGTTCATGCACATACATAACATATATATTAATAGCTACATGAATGTATACTTGGAACAGACGCAGACAAACATGGGGTAAACCTTGTGCAACAGTGATATTAAATGTACAGCATCTTCTCTTCACCTTCTCTGTGAAGTTCCTCCACTCCCTCACAGTGTCCTCCAGCGCCCTCTCCTGGACCCGGGCCACACTGCAGAGTTTGGTCCAGCGTTGCCATAGCGATGACACACAGTGACTGGTCACAACTGTGCTAGATTCAGAGATGATCTGCTCTAACTCTCCTGCTTTCTCTCTCACAGCGTTTAAATGCAACTCCAACAGGTCAATGTGAGCCATCAGAGACTGTGGACAAAAGGCAACACACAATTGATTTCATTAATGAGTCCTACACTACTCTGGCCACCTACCAGCCACAGCATATTCATAGTTTCATGTTGTGAATATGCGATAACCATATGTCTCACCTTATAGCGCTGACACTTGTCCTCAGCTTGTTGCATACTGACGGCCTTGGCTGTTGTGAATGTGGCCATCTTGTTCTCTGTGTCATTCATCTGTTCAACCACTTTGTCCTTCTCATGTTGGAAGGAAGCCCACAGAGCTGCACACCTGAGATTTACACAATCAAATGTTTATATTCAATCAGATTATATAACGTTAATGCAATGCAATAATCTGTGTGTACTTGCTTTATACTTGTATTTCTTTGCTCTACAGACTGTACCATAATGTGCTTTAGTTAACCCCTGATTATATACACACACACCTCTGTAGTTTCTCTTTCTGATCATTCAGTTGTTGTTTGACTTCTTTGTTTCTGAGCTTCATTTCCACAACATCATCTCTGATTTTGCTCATGGCTCCTGGTTCTACAAATTCCACCAGCAGAGGATCCAAAGTCCTCATCTCTTCTAAGGCAGCTGTGAAGCCCTTTTCCTGAGCTGAAATTTCTTCCACATCCCGGATACAATCTGTCTGGTTGTCGAGCTCCACTCCAGAGTTGGCCCTCTGGAGGAAAGCTGCAGCACAGCCAAGCCATTTCTGCACAGACTGCACTGATAAGTAGTGCCTCTGGACCAAGGAAAGAGCTTGATCCACAGCCAGCTACAACAAGCAAAAGGTGAATTAATTAACTTTAAGTTCTAGTTGCATATTCTTACACTAGCACTTTTTTTTTTTAACATAAATGTTGACTGAACATGCCTCCCTTTACACACCATTAAACTACTGTAAATGGTGGTTATATGTAGGAGAGAACTTTATTTAATTGTGGCATTTCAGATAGGGAGGCATTTCAGAAAAAATTCTCTGCAACATCATTATGACTTTTACTTATTCAACAAAATGGGACATTTAACCAGATTAAATCCCCACATTATCTGTAAATGAATCATTTATTGCTTTTTTAAACTTTATGCCATCTCTAAAAGAGTCTCTCAGATCTTTCAGCCTCCCTGAATCTATTAATATTAAAAGCTTGGGAGAACAGCAGACAGAAAATAATATTCAGTAGGTTTAAGTCATAACTGGCTTAAATTCTTGTTAAATTTTAACCCTTTACTGCAGTGATTTTTTTTTAGTTTTAGATGGCTTTTTAGTTTGCATTATAACATACTGTATCACTACATATATGAGTTTAAAAAAGGTGATGATAGTATTTGTTGGTCTATTACGGTTGCTAAAAACAAAAATATATATTACTGAATGTAAATAAATTACAGTTGCTCATTAAAATATAGATTATACTCTTTTCAGTAAAAAGCGTATATACACTGTTGCCAATAAAGTTGGAATGATTGTTTTAATACACATTCCTCTTGATATTCCCATCTATACACATCAGTAATCACCTTTAATATGGTGCCATGATAATATACTGAGTCCCGATTACATTTTATCAAGAATAAATCACATTGTCAATCATTTCATGGGAAGAGATATAAATATTTTATTCCAACTTAATGGGCAACAGTGAATGTAGGTGACTATATTGTCAGAAAAGATGTCTTTCAGTTGCAGAAATTCAGCAATATTTTCCTTTTAAAAATCAGAAGACAGACTGAGCCTATAACAAAAAAAAAATGAAGACTATACTGGATGATAAAGTATTTGTTCTAAAACTAATAAAATATGTTTAGTTACTCTGATGCAGCAATTAAATGTTTATATTCTCTCATTTAAACAAGGTGACTAGTTATCTGTAACTTGTAAATTTTTAACATAACTTTCAAACACTGGTTGATGGACACAAATTACACGACTGTATATAACGCACCTGTTTTTTGCTCCGTTCTTGTTGAATTTCTGCTTCCAGCTTTGAGAGTTTCTGTAGCTTCTCTTCTACATTGACTTGAGAAACTTGCATTCCTCTGCTGGCCAACACATTGGTTAACCTCAGAGCACTTTCCACTTCCTCTTCCACGATTTTCAGTCTCCTCACTTTCTCTTGTACCTGTTTAACTGTGACCTCAGAAAGGGTCAAAGGCTCCTCCAGTTTGACCTTTAAAGTCATCAACCACTCCAATACTTTGTCATAATCCTTTGTGAAGTCCTCATTCTTTGCAATATCCTTCTCTTTTTCTTTGATAAAACATTTAATTTTGCTCTGTGCAGATTGCAGTGATTCAAGCTGTGAGGTAACTTTCTGAAAAGCAGTGGGATCAAACTTCAGATCAAGGCCTTTAGTGTGTTGGTTACATTCTTCAGTCTGAAAGTTCACACAGTTCAGATGTTCCAGCAGCAAATAAAGAGTTGCGATGTTATCCATGGCATCTGTTTCTCGGTCTGATTTTAGTCTGTCGAGTTTCTCATTCACAGACTTCAATTCTGAATCCAACTTCTCTAATACTCTGTTATGTTCAACCACTGTTTTCAAGCAGTCGTCTAAGTCTTTAAGTCTCTCATCACTTTTCCTCTTCAGTGCATTGTGAAGGCTGATCAACTGCTGCGTCTCCTCGGCTCTGTATTGCTGACCCCTACTGATAAACATCTCATTTTTACCATTAAGTTCTCTTACAGCAGGGCTAATATGGAATAAACTCTCTTTAATATTTCTGTGTTCATTCATTAGACGTAAAACATCCTCTTCATTGATTCTGATAGTCTGCTTGTCCAGATTGTCAAACTGCTCCTGGAGCTCCTCAAGTGCATTACGAGTGATACCAAAGAAAGTGCTGAACTCTTTTCTCTCCAGGATGATTTGTTGGACTCTGTCTTTTTTCTCTTTGGCTAGAGCTAAGATGGTGTTGTACTGCTGAGGCAAGGCATTTAACCTCTCATCAAGGTAGCAATGGTCAATCTCGTTCAGAGTAGGAAGAATCTCCTGACCTATTCTTTGGACTATAAGGAGAAGGTTCTCATACTCTGAAGCTTGTTCTAGGACCTTCTGAAAGTTTGAGAGTTGTGTTTGCAGCTCCAAGCTATCATCAACGTTGCTAAAACTGATCTCAGGGAAGGTTATGGCATCTGCTTGTCGCAACCAGTGGCAAGTCTTATCCAGGTCAACTTGGAAATATTTCCGAGAGGTTAAGGCTTTTTCCAAGTCTGTGAGTCGCTGTGTTGTTCTCTGAAGGGCTGCTTCAAAGACTGTTTGTAGCTCCTTAAGTTTTGCCAGAGTTTCTTCTCTCTCTTTATCTGTGGCGTCTCTCTCCAGCTCTCGTCCTTGTGTCCAGAGAGATGCAAGCTCCCTCTGGTACGCCCGTAAGCCACTATGGACTCCCCGACATGCAGCGACCTGTTTGGTCAGGTCTTCAGGGAGGAGTGCAATGTGGTCATCTATCAAAACCTTCCTCTCCTGCTGCTGCACCCAAGACAGTGCTCTACCCAGGCCTTGAAGGAACTGTGTCCTCTCTGTGAAGGCCTGGAAAGGAAGAATATCATATATTAATTATGACGAGTCAAACACTGACAGATATTTTGGACTACACAGTTTCTTGATTTAAAGTGTACCAGTACTGGTCATGCTTATGACATTAATTGTGCTTTATGTATTACTTATAAGCAATAGAGGTACAAATTCAGTAAAAAAAAATAAAAAATCGTCATAAATACACTACACTGGACTTATTTTATTATTTAAGGTTATTTTACGCAAATCAAACTAAGAGTAAAACTAGCAGTAAAAAGCTAGTAAAAATAGCAGTTTTCAAAGATTTTCAGACTCATCCTATACAAGAATAGTGCATTCCACAATATGGGACCTTTAATAAACGACAGCTTTGTACATCCTCCTTAATGTAATACATTCTTCCATCCCACCTTACCCAAAAAACTAGATCCAAACTAAAGTAAAACTAGCTATTTTTTTTAAAAATTAAGTTAAAACTACTTCACTAAAACTATTTCACTTGTAAAATTATCTGAAACTAAATATATGATAAAAAAAACCAAAAAAAACCCACAGAAATTCAGTAAAAACATTCTGAGAAGCCTAATTAATACCAAGTCCAGCTGTTTACCTTACTCAGGTACTTCCTCCTTTGGGAAACCCGTGCACCCAGAGCCTCCACCTCCGTCTGAGCATGTTCAACGAGCTCCTGCAAGCATCTCTTCTCACTCAGCCCCAACCTGACAGTTACTGCCTGGGCCTCGCTCACCGCCTGACCCAACAGCTGCTGACGAGCCTCCAGTTCTACACACACAGTCAGATGGTCAAACAGGAAGCTCTGGGCCAGATCAGGTGGAGGGCTGCTCTTCAGTGCAGAGGTGAGGGCTGGCCGCTGCTCCTCCACCCACTCCCGTGC
The DNA here is from genome assembly GCA_037367295.1 of Apogon hyalosoma. Lineage (NCBI taxonomy): Eukaryota > Metazoa > Chordata > Actinopteri > Kurtiformes > Apogonidae > Apogon > Apogon hyalosoma. Next base: position 29,620,891 of record JAPQRP010000018.1, read on the forward strand.
TTCCCTCAACTGGGTTTCCACCCGTGCCAGATCCTCTAGTGTCTGAGCAGAGTCCTGGATCTTCTGTTGAATTAGGGCTTCCAGTTGAGCCCAGCGCTGCTCGAGGTGACCCACCTAATGAAAGGCAGAGCACGGAATAAAAGTGTTTCTACAAATATCTGAATACAACACATCTGCACCATCATAAGTTTATAACAATACATTTGTTCAAATATTTGTAGTAGTCCAAGATAAACATATACACATACACAAAACTGATAGTGTTTTTTGCTCTCGCATTAGACAATAAACATTTAACACTGTAAAGCTACTTTTCTCACCTGTTGTTTGACCAGCTCCTTGTCAAGCAGGCTAAGTCGAGGCAGAATAGCTTGTCTCTGGTCCCTCAGCTCTTCTAAAGTTGTTCTCTGTTCTTCTAGATCACTGAACAGCTTCCTCAGAGCCTCCAAATGCTCACTTGTACTTTCTGTGTCAGCCCTGAGAACCACATAGAGTAACAGGTTCAACCACAAGCTGAAAAACTACTGTAAAAACAGACATACAGTCATTGACTTTCTGATTTACAGCACACACCAGGGTTTTTGCAGGTTTCAACAACTTAAATGTAAGACCTTTAAAGACCTTTTTAAGACAGCAATAAAATAAATGAATGACCTATTTTTGTTCTTGATTCAGATCCTGTTGACCTTAAAAGGAAATGCAGCATTTAAGAAAACATTATTGACTTATTATTCATAGAGGTAGTTATTTTTGGATGAGAAGAAACACCACATTGAGACACAATACGATGTGACTTAATACATTGTGACTGGACTGCATAGTTTATATTGTGGTTGTTTTCTCTGTGTTGTTTTTCTGTAGTGTGATCAATAACAAATCTTTTGGAAGAACTTAAGTTCATAACCCATAAATTTTTTCGAGGCATGTCAAATTGTACTAAAAAAGAATACAAATGCCTTAAGTATAGATCACAGGATTTTTGATTTTCAACGACCTGTAGAAACCCTGGATGAAGGTTAGATGATACATATAGTTAACTCTTTAATGATAAATTAGTTTATAAGTGATTGTGCAGTACTTTTAAACAATCTATAAATAAAAAGTTTCACATTAATACCTGGCGAGGTAGTCCCACTCCCTGGATACTTGGTGGAAAAGTTCCTCCACAGCCACCACACTCTCCTGGTACTCCCCACTCCTCTGCATGTCCTCCCCTCTCTGGGCCTCCAGCTCTTCGGCCCGCTGGCCCAGTTCCATCCAGCTCTTCCTGAGTCTCCTTATCTCCTCTAGGACAGGGGAGTTCTGTCCGTCTGTCAGCTGACAAATGGCTTCATTCAAATGGCTTACCTCAGACTGCTTCTCCCTAATCTGCTGGAGGAACTCCTGCAGGCAAGAAGACAACCGATAAACACTCAGTTGTGATGTTTTGAACTTATTTTCTTGATTAGACTAATGATACCAACAGACCTGTGCTTTATCCAGCTGGTTCTGTGCAATCTTCTGCTCCAGTTCAGCAGGTCTCCTGGTGAGACTCTGGAGCTGCTGCTCAGTCTCTCTGAACTGAACTTCCAAATCTGCCTTCTGCTCCTCAGCGTCCCTCCAGCTGTCGGCAACTTCCTCACAAAGCATCATACGATCCTCGATCTCAATTAAGAAACACATTTTCTTGTTAGAAAATATGCTGCTGTGACCATGGATATTATTGCAGCATATCATATCAGCTAAGCTAGCTGTACAAAAACAATTTGGTTAAATTAATTTAACAACACAGAATAGACTACAATGGTCAACAGAACACAAGCTGAATATAATGAATGCACATAAAGTCAACTTTGCATTTGTTGTCCCTGTATGTTGTTGAGTTCATTATGTACACGAATAAGATGATTTTTCACAATAAGGGGCCATTAATAAACACTTATTTTGTGAATGATATTTGATGTCATTCTTGCATCTTTTTCAAGTTTTAAAAGTCAGTTTCTAAATGATACTTGATGAATATGAATAAATAATAAAATTAATAAAAAAGTAAAACTAATTGCCAGTTTCTCTAAATAATAAAATAACAAATGCGGTTGTAAAACTAAAGTGAAGTCTAAAACCAAAATGAAATGAATGAAAACATGACTACACAAGTGGTGCCAGGCACAACAAACCCCGCCCCTCGCAAACATTTTACCTGATTTGCCCTGTCTCTTATCATTGTGAAAACACATTTTTGGTGACCTTGACCTTTGACCTACATTCACCAAAATTTAATGGGATCTATTCTGGACCACCTCGTACCTTTCCTGAAAATTTCATGGAAATTGGTCCAGTAGTTTTTGCATAAAGTTGCTGACAACAAACAGAAAGACAAACAAACAAAAAACCAAACCAAAAATAATACCCTCGCCTCTCCTTTGGGGGGTGGGGCAATAATTTTGGCCTGTAGCTGTTTGTTTGATTTTGAGACCTGCTGAGGGGTTCCTACCTGCAGCTTGACCTGCTGAATAGCTGCTGCCGTCTCCCTGACCCTTGGCTCTGACAGGTCGCAGGCTGAACAAACCAGTTGGAGGTAAGTGCTGGCTTGTTCCTGGAGAGCCCGCTCCTGCTTAACCTGTAACAAATACAGTACAGATGAAAAACCAAGGCTTGATTTTTGTCATTTTGGGCAGTACTAGATGTGTTAAACAGCCATGTGTTTAAAATACATCAAGACAAACAGCTGATTGGTTCCAACGTGTGACACCGCTCCTCCTAATAGTACGTTTCACACAGTGATGAGTGGGTGGATGCTGACTGACCTGCTGCAACGCCTCCTCCAGACTGAGAGGAGAATGTGTGGGAGGCTCTGGTTCATCTGAGACAGAGGTCAGCCAGCTCTGGCACTGCTGCAGTGTATCTTGCAGACTAACATGTCTCTGCAATTCATGGTCCAGACTCTGATAAACCTGGAAGACACAAGAAAACAAATCAAACTGTTATGCGTCTGAACTGGTGCCACCTGACAAACAACTGCACTCAAACAAAAATAATAAACCCAAAGCAATAATGAAAAGATGTTGAGATGCAATAACAGAAATACAAATTGAAACAAATCATAGCACTTTATATTAAAGCGCTCATATTCACCAACTACCTGCTTATTAGCATATATATTAGTAGCATATTGACTGATAGCACACTGTTAATATGCTTTGCACAGTATGGGTCTGATAAGGTAATAATATTGAGCAAATCATATTCATCTACCATGATTTCCACCTATCAGTAAGCAGTAATTAGGGGTTTTTATGCTGGTTAATGGTCTAGTACTTGAAAGTATGGTCATTCAGAATAAGTTATTAAGTAGTGCTTGATAATGACAAATGAAGAGCTAATATGCCGTCAATATGTATGCTAATTAATGGTTACTAGGTGTACTTTAATAGAGGGCTACTAAACAAAAGCTACATGACAAAGTAAATGGCTTTGAAGTCATGTACAGTAAAACACAATGACACATTAAATGATAAAAGCCTGAGACCGAGTCAGTTATGTGGTGTAGTATCTGACAGGTGTTGAATGTGGAGGCGTCCATGCCCTCCAGGGGAGAGTGAAACAGCAAGGTCTGACTGACAGTGTTAATATGAGAGTCTGAAAGAGTAGAAAAGGAGGGGGTACGCGGCACTGGCAACCTGCCAAGAGTATTTGGCGAAGGCTAGGAGGTTGGCATGGTGGCAAGTGGCAGGCAGGATATTAGAGCTGTGCTGCACTGGGACATAGTTGGCAGTAACACTGGGGGCACAGTTGTAGAGAAGCCAGCAGCGTAGTGGTAAAGTGTGGCTGGATCACACAATGCCAGATTGGATGTGCGAGTGGTTGTGGAGGTGGTGCCTTGGGACGTGGGCTATGATGACAGAGTAGGGGTTGCCAAAATGACAGAGTGGGGCTGGATTAGAGGGCCCGCCAGATCTACTGAATAGTGGCGTGTGACCATTTTTTGGCTGAGGCATGAAAAAGTGGAGTTGACAGGGGATATGCAGAGATTAATATGGGGAGATTGAGTTAGTGATTTTGGCTGGTGGGGGCCGACTGAGTGTGGCTGCTGTTGAGCTCCACTTTGGCAGCCTTAATTGGTCGTGCCCTCTACACTGGCAGTAAAGGGCTGTCTTGAGAGAAGGGTTTAAGTGTCAGAATGGGTTAGGATTAAGTGGATGCCGAGGCCATCAGAAAATGAACACCATTGATATGTAGATCATGCACAGTACTGCATATATGGGCACATACATATCCACGCATGTGCATATGTGCAAGCATCCAATGGACCAACACGTTTTACACACTTTAGGAAGCTACACAGAACATAACTAATTCAAATGATGTGGAAATTGTTTATGCTGATCACATCTGTCTGTGCTGAACTGATCTATTATAACCAAACATTTGTCACCCAAATACTGGACTAATACTCAGTTTTATTGGTGATTATGAAGTTTATCTTGAACTGTTAGAAGTGGTGTTTCTTTTACAACATATCTTCATACCATTTCCTTTTAGTTGCCATAGTTACACTTCAAATGATATGGTATGAACACAGCGTTAGCCTGATTGCTGCCTCAGAAACCTCCTTGCTCAGATTCTCAAACACAAATCAGTGTAGGGAAAATGTAAAAATGTCCTCTCCTAGGCACACTGCCAATTGTCTCGCCTTTTTCCTCACCAATGTCCTCTCTAGGGGGCGTAATGTGACCAGGATCATCAATCCACTTGACGAGGGCGACTTCAACCACAGGTGTTTTCCTGGTGCATAATCATTTTCTGTCATCTTTCATTGAGATAAAATAATTTTAAAGTGCACACAGTGCCAGCCTCATGTACAGAAAGACACAAAATGAATACTCTAAGTAGATTCCCTGATTGCTAGAGCCAACTCATATAAGCAGCATTTGTATGTAGATGATTCCATCCCAGGCTTTATGATCCAAGTGCTTGATCACTGAAACTGTGATCACTATAAGCAGTTTCCACTTGTAATTGTAAATGTACATACAAATATATAAGACACATCTTTCCCTCTCTTGTACAGCCCCCTCCCCTTCCCCTCTCCTCATCTTCACTCACTCTCTGTGCTGTGCTACAGATGGCGGAGTAGCTGTCTCTGGTGCCTTGCTGGTGAGCCTGGACCTGCTGTCTCAGCCTGTTCTGCATGCGGTCACTGCAGCCTTGTACCAGGTGGTTTCCTTGCTCCTTCAGACCCGCCAAGCGGTCCTCAAAGCCTGCTATTTCCTCCATGATGGCCTGTGAAGGACAAAGTAATGACATATTAGACACATATGTAATGAATGCAATAGAATCATATGGAGAATGTCTCCAGGGACACATTACTGAATGAGTCCACCATTAGTCTGACACTGGAGGTCAGAACAGACTGAGATTACTGCTAACTGACTATGACTTTGGTGTGCATGTTTCATTAAATAAGTTACCCAGTATAATATAATAACTCAACTTATTATTAAATCTGACATTCAGCAGTTTAAAAATAACTATCTCTATTTTTTCTATAATTTTCCATTTAATTTTATCCAACTTTAATTAATTTTGCCTCTAATGAAGCAACCTTTATGATATCTGTTATAGCAGATAAGAATCAATATTGAAATGAGAAAAATATTTTTATTTCTTATTATAGTATAATTTTATTGTGAAAAATGAGAGTGATTTCTGTTGAAATGTAATTAAATGGTACTCATTTTATTTGATACTCAGCTCAAAGGCAAAATACGTGACATTTTCCTACAAAAACAATATATAAACTTATACAATACTAATCATCCTAATCATCACTTCTAACCCTCTGTCAGTGTAACCTGCTCTCTGTCTGCATTTTATGTTATTCTCTTATTTTGTTATACCTGGGACATTTTTACATGTGGACCCATTAGCAAGGTGTTTGTACCTCCAGCCAACATTTGTACATACATAAGTCCTATATATACCAGTACTGATGTGATTGTGTTATGATTTCCTATTCTATTCTATTCTATTTCTATTCTATTCTATTCTATTCGCAACTGCACAGCATATGCAGGTGTTATAATATAAAAACAAAGTGACATTCTGCTCCTCTCACTTACTTCACTACTCAGAGTGCAGTGCAGTTCTGTCTGAGAGGTAAAACTCTGGGTGAAGAACAAATACATGAAACTCTCAGCTTCTTCAAATGTAAAGAGTATGAAGGAGGATGCATGAACTTCACTTGTATACCATCTACAACTTTCCTACACAGTTCTGCAAATGTGTGGGTGTGTTAAAGGTGCTGGAGCCAAATTCAGCGGAACAAAAGAAAAAACCAAAACAAAACAGCCAAATCTGAAGATATTCCCCTTTCTTCTGCCACTCTCAAAATCCAGATCAAAAGGCTCAATATAGAGGCAGATGACTGTCATTCCATGTCGCATCTGACAGAATCTGATCAGTGATTTGTAATGATAGCTGTCACTCATATTTAACCACCTTATGTATCCGAATACACCTGCTGTTAGCAAAATTAGCCTGAAAACGCAGGCAAACAGTACATGCAGACATCTTGTGTTATCTAGATCACTGCCCAGTGATGCTAACAAAAATTGAGCACAGCAGTATTAATATGTGCTGTACAATTCAACTGGTGTGAAAGAACTTCTCACTCTGTCTTGTTGAATTTATCTTACCTTTAAAAGTATTTCAATTATGAGTCTTTTTGGAGTGGTCTTAAATTTGGTTGTTTTGGTCTGTCTAAAAGTGATTTCTATATCTTGGTAATCGGCCTCCACATTCACTAATAACTGGTATTAGCACAGAAAAAATAACACTGGCCAACCCCGTCATTATGATAATTATTATATAGTGAACAGGCACCAAGTAGCCCACATCTAAACTCAGAGAATCGCCTTGAGGATGGAAACAGGTGCAGTATTTATCTCTTGTTTTACCCACTTTGAAATCAAGCGTGAAACTGAAGTACTGTAACTGGTCACCTTGTGTCTGGCCAGCTGCTGTGTGGCGGCCTCCAGGCTGCCGCCCACTGTGGGGTCAGGGGTCACCATCCTGCTGGACATCTGTAGCAGCCAGCGTTCCACTTCCTGAAGCTCATTGTGGTAAGCTTCCTGTTCCTTTACTTGGGCTTCCAGATTCTCCACATGGGCCTGGAATGTATAATATAAGCATCGTTTACAATTAAGTAGCTGTGTCAAATGCATTTAAAAACCGTCTTTAACCTGTCTGTGATACTAAAGGCTGATATTTAAGTCTCTACTATAGCTGCTGCATGGACAGGCTGTTCTCTCTGAACATTCTGCATTATTCATTTCTTGCATTATAATTTTCCTCACCATGGCGGTGTTACATAGTTCAGTGTAGTCATTCTGCAGTCTTTTCATTCTGTCTCTGATGGAGGGGTAATGGACAGAAGCCAACAGAGCATCACCTTTCTCCACCACCGACCTGATGGATCCATCATGGGATTGAACCATCTGCAACAACGCCTGAAGCAAAAAAGAATAGTAACTTAATATTTTAACATCTTGTAGAGACGAGTAAATGTCAATGTATGTCAATGTGAATGAGTGGATTAATTACATCCTGTTACGTAGACAATGTAGGTAATTTCTTAATAGTAAAGGAGGGTGAAGTGTAGGTTGGCTGGAACTGGGTTAAAATTAATTTTTGTGACAGTGCTGACCATCACTTACTGAGATGAACACCTTCCATATGGTGAGTCCTGGCTGCTGCCTTTCAAAACAGACACTACAAATGAACAATGCTGAGCTCCCATTCTTCCCATCCTAGTTAAACTCCACTTTATAGTAAACATTTCCCTTTCTGTTGGATACATAACAGTATAAACTGCACACCATGACATAACACCATTGTAGTCTGAAGGGGATAATGCAGTAATGACTGAACACAATAGATTGAAAAACAATCTTTGGTTTCAGCTGAGGCTACTAATTGTGTTGCATGTTTTACTATGCTCTATTTTCCTGCCAATCATTGGTTGGATGAAATAAGTAACTGAGTAAAAGTATTTGGTGACTGTACACTGTCCCACTGTTTGGACTACAATTGCTAATATGCATTTGAGATACTTGTGCTTTACCTCAGTGTTTAAATTTTGTACAACTTAATATTTACCTATACTTCACAACATTTAAAGGTGAAAATTACTCTTTATTAGTATTATTAGACATTAATCTACCCAGTGGTGCAAACAGTAATTAAAATGAGCCTAATCATTAATATATCACTAAGTATGATCCAGTAAAATCTATTAAAATGGCCTTTCTGTTGTTCTATTTTCAGTACTCGATATAGATTGCATTAGATTTTACCCTAATTCTCTTTATATTTTTGTAAGTAAAGATTGAATGCAGGCCCTTTTGCACATTTATTTGTTGTTGTTTTCAAAGATGTGAATATTTTGTTCGCCATTGCTGCACCCATTTCTAAAGCACATCATGGTTACTATAAAAAGAAAATGCATGGTCTGGAAAGGGGTTTGTAAACACAGATTCACTTATGGTATGATTGGGCTTGAACATGTCTGAATACTTGTGTGGGCCATTAAGATAATAAAATTCACTTAGCTCCTGCTGCCATTGTGATGGTAAAATTACTAAGTGCAGCATTAATGAAATGCTATGTATGACTTAATGCTCATAATTTACATACTGGTGAAATGTTGAAGATGTGGACGTATTTAAGTGCTGCTTTACCTTGTACTTAGCCAGCTGTGCTCTCCGCTGGTACAGTTCAGCCTTGGTTTCCACAGGGCTGTTCAGCACAGCCCTGATCTCCACCAACCACTGGGCCTGGGCCTTGTAACGGTCCTGGAATTCCTTTGCTAGCAGTAATGCCCGCTCCAGAAAACTGTGCTCCTGCCTTAAACCACTGGCGAGCTCCTCCAGCTGGGCGAGCCGAGCCTCCACCTCCCCTCCTAACGTCTCAGCACCAGCCTCGTTCAGGAAGCCTGCCGCCTGCTCTGCCCGCTCCCTCAGGGACTTCAGGAAACTGTGACCATGTTGGAGCTCAGACTGGAGAATCTGGGTGAAAAAGAGAAAACAGAAGCACACCTCAGAACAGGTGCTGATATAGTGTTATAACCGTAATGAAAACAACATGGCATCCTACTAAATGACAGTGCAAACAGTGGTGGAATGGGACTAAGCCTATTGACAAGTACTGCACTAAATAACAATTGTGAGGTATTTGTACTTGAGTATTTCTGTTCTGGTTGTACCCCACTACATCTCAGAGGCAAATAATGCAAAATTTACTGCACTTGTCTGAAATTTTCTTTTTCTTTCTTTTTTTTAAAAATACAATTATTAAACCAGGGGATTTTCAACCCTTTTAGCAGTGTGTAGTCAGATGACTATGAATTGTCTTCTCACATGGTTTCCTTTCAGCAAATACGCAAATCATCTAATATCTCACCAAAAATCAAAGATTAGAGAAAAAGCCCCAAAACAACACATTTGTGCATCTAAGCTGTGTTTCTGTCTTTTTTTTTTCTTCCCCTGTTAATCATATGATGATCCTTTGGAATATTGCTCTAGTGTTCCTGTACAAAACACCAGACCTAAAGTAGTTCAAATTAGCTCCAAATCAAGCAGTGACACCAATAACATACAGTGACAACACAGACATTCCTGTTAATAATCTAATTGTGTCATACATATTAATTTATTAGTTAAAGGGACCAAACCAGTAGACCTTGACTTCATTACTTTAACTATATTTTAATGCTAATATAGACTTTTTAAGCAGGGTTTTTCAGTTCTTTTCCTTGAAATGGATTATATACACATTTACCCAACCGATTCTACACCAGTTAATTAGAAACTACAATACAATGATACTGGACATGACAGTCTGTCAAGGACACATTTTCTCAACAATGATGAAACATTTGTGCCAGGTAATAGTTTTCTAGACCTCAAGGTTAACATTCATATTACTCAAGCATTTCTCTTTCATTTTTTTGTCCTTCACCTCTCACACTGCCCTGTTCACCCAGATCTGTCCTGGCAGCGTGTTTGAAGGCTTTGAACCCATCAGGTAGGCTGAAACCAGCTTGGTGAGATGTGGAGAAGACTGGGAGGTCATGGTGTGGAGAAACCACAGAGAATAATATGAAAGGACGACCCAATTATGAAGACCCTTAACAGGCAGCAGTAGCCGCAGGGGTTTCCAGGGTAACCACAACATACCGCACAGACACACACACCGTTACTCGATGGGATGCCATCTAGCTTTCATCATCTGTCTATTATTGCTTGAGTAGAGAGTAGCATCGCAACAACCCCAGATATCCAGTTACTGCTGTTCATAGTATAATATAACAAGACTTATTTCTGTCTGCACACGTCTACGATGACAGCTGATAGAGAAGCTCCAGGCATGTTCATCATCCTAATAAGAAAACCAATGTACCTGTTTTATGACCTTATTTAGAGACACTCAATATATACCAATATCACACAGTTTAGGGGGTAAATATATGTGCTATAACAAGAGAGGCTGTGTCCACTTCTAATATAGTCATTTTAGTTCCCTGTGGCTCATTATATCCACTTCATATTGGAACTGCTCCCTTGTCTTATACTTAATACAACCTTCAAAACAGCGCCATAATATAATAAAGACAAGAAATTTGTGGTTAGTAAGAAATCTATAACTTGCTCTCCATGTACATTTCAAATCCAACAAGATGTGAAGAACTATTTACAACATGTCCAGCAGCTAAAGAACACTATCTTGGTAGACTTGGCTGATAAAATAATTGGCTTAAAATTACTTTCATTGTGTGGTCTCACATGCTTTCTGTGGATGAAATTAGCTATTGACAGAAGGCTTTAAATGCATTTGTCCACAGCTTCTATATAGGTAATAATAAAGCAGAAGGGACCACAGTTTGAGCATTACATATGAGACCCTACACATTTTCTTTGCATGGTGTCACTCGTAAATTAGACATATTCTCATTCTGCTTCAGTTCTCAGTTTCCAATATCGGGTATAATACATCCACTGTGCACTGATGGCAATCTTCATCACATTATCTACTAACAGTAAAAATGGTATCACTTAGGTCACGCTGGGAACTGTTTATTAGTTCTGCTGTCATAGTCTCTGCCCTGAATGCACAAACTGTAGCCAAAGAAGCATCACTGCACAAGCAAGAACCGCAACTGTCCAACGTCTCACTTTTGTGTTGTAGGGCAATTTGTAGTTCTAAAAGCAAGCATTATTTCTGATAACAAAAAATAAACACAGGTCTATTAAGTTTACTGTTTGAGGTGAAACCCTTAGGGGTGTCAAAAGCAGCAGGGACGTGGAGAAAAATGCCCTTGAAAATTAATGAATTCCAGTGATATTAAAAATAAGTAGGGGGAAAGGGGGAGGAGGATTTAATCAGAAGCAGAGACCCTGTTCTTTTTTGCATTTTGCTCTGTTTACAATTTGTGGCAGAGGAGTGTATTTTGGCGTAGTCTGACTGGAATACACTATAAGGATAAACTACCATCATCAAGTTTATGAATGACGCACTATTTTCCTTAGACTATGGCCTTTACAGTGAAAATTCAGCAGGGTTATTAATGCTAGAAAGAAAAATAGAACCAGAACTCAGAAACAAAAATACAAAAACTAAACAACTGCTAGAATAAATAAGAACACAAACTAAGATCAGCTTTTTTTCTCCACATTTCTACTCATTGTTAAAGGTTAATGATAGCTTTCTGCATAATATCTGAAAAACTACAACTAAACAAAAACAAAAGTAAAACCAGTCAATTCCTCAAAATAAAACTACATGTGCACTCTTATCTAAAACTAAACCTAATTAAAACACTAAATGAAACTAACAACTAATGGAAATATCAAAACTATTATAACGCTGGGACTGAGTATCAAAAGAAGCAATGAAGAACTGATGATCCTTGTCATAGCTATTGACTACGGTTCTTTCTGTCAATGCATAATCATCCGAGCTGACTGAATAACCCCGGCGGTCTCACTACAGGAGAATGAGTAAGTGGTGCAGCCCTCGTGTGTCATTTGCAGAGCTGGAAGGACACATGCAGTGACAGCATGTATTCGGTCCCTATGCAGAGAAAGCGCATCGATCCCAGACAGGGATTAGTGCAAAGCTCGCACCAGATGATGTATTGCAAATGTCTACATGTGTGTCTGAAAATGTGTCTGTGTGGGGAAGACAAAGAAATATACACTAGTGATATACATATAGAAGCAAAGTACAAGAAAAGTGTCAAACCACAGAGGAGTCACGGGTTGGAGATCTTGCTGTAGCTTCTTAGTTAGTATTTCACATGGGTTTTGTGATATGAAGGAAGTGCTAGAGGAGTTGAAGTGTCTTGGTGAGGGTGTGTTTGGGTGTGTGAATGTGTGCGTGTGATGTGAAGCGGTAAGGGCACCACATCAATTACAGTGTCTGTGCCAGCAGGCTCCTGACACCACCGCTTCTTCATCCTCTGCTTCACTATGGGGGGTCTCCCCTGCTACCTTACTTCTTCAAGCCGCACCCACTTTGTCTTCATAAAGAGCCGATCGATACACACATCCTCATCCAGTCCTCTACACACTCGATATGAACTATACCAAGCAAACGATAGCAGTCATTTTGTTTCATATTGCAGGCTGTGCAAGTTTTCCACCAATGTCCATTAGACAGAAAGATTATAAAGAGAAAATATTACTGCAGTGACCATCTTGTCTGGAGTGCTATCCAAAATTCAAGGAACAGATTTTGCTAGCTCTACAGAAATTTTGTGCATATTTAACTGGCCAAGCATACGATAGCTGCCAAAGAAATGTGTACACTTGATGTTACGAGCAGGTACTCTGTGTTTCTTGGCAGAAAACTAGATTGCAAAAGGACGTTTTTGCTGGCTTGGATATTGGTGCACACATTTTCCACTACAAAACAAGTCTCGCTAACTCATCAGTTTGTCTGGGTAATAGCAGATGTCTGTGTTGATTTATTTCAACCAGTTCAGAGTTCCACACTGTACCTCCTGTGACTTTTCTACACCTATATCTAAATTTATCACTGAAACACTTCTTTATTTCTTTCTTTCACATGGAATTAACTAATTACTAAATGTTCAGCTTCAGCAATTTCACCATGCATGTAAAAACAGACTGATACCTCTAATTTTTTCATCTTCTTCTCCATAGCGATCCGGTCCAGAGGTTCAGAGCTGTCAGTTAACACTGTGAAGCTTTTCTGAGTCGAGCTGAGCCAGTCAGTGAAGGACATGCAAAGGTTTTCTGCCTCTTCAATGCTCTTCAGCTCCTCCTGCAGATGTTTGATAGTATCCTGAAAAAGTATTGTCAGAGGTCAAAATTAAAGTTTGATCTATATATTTTCACCATTGGCAGAAGATGTTTCATGATGAAGACATTTTTTAAACACTACCAAACAGCAGGAAACCCATAACACTGAAAATAAAATGTCTGAAATTTTAAGACATTTTATACATGGTATATGTAGTATTATTAGCAGTAAACTGAAGGTCTAAAATATTGATATCCAATATAATATATATCCAGGGGGGTTGAATCAAAGCATTATTAGAGGAGCTATTTGATAAAGGTAAGATATGTCACAACACAAATGAATCAAAGCGGTGCAAAAGACATGCCCTGGATATACATGTGTTTGATAAAAACACAAGCAAGAATCACATTATTTTTTTTTTCCAGGGGAAATTACATGCTAAAATTAGCCTTCCTATTAACATGTTTAGTCATGTTGCAATTACAAAATCTGTCAAAATAATTTCAACCTGTTTTTTTTTTTTGTTTTTGGTTTTTTTACTATCACTCAGCCCTATGTTTCAGACTTAATTCAATTTCAAATAGATAATGGGCTCTTAAGTTATCCAAAATCCAATTTTAAAGGATAAACATGAAGGTAAATAGCTTCTTTCAATGAAAAATATTTTTGTTTTAGAGCCTGGAGTAGGTTGTAAGACTGACAAAAGCTTCACTGTATTGAGTCCAGGGAATACTGAGGAAACATGGTCTGTAGCTTTTTCTTTTAATGTGGAGATGGGCCTCAGTCTTACAGTGGCCACCAAGGACCAAACATTCTCTGATCATGCATCAAAACTGAAAATATCCGTTTTTCTCCTACCCTTTCATCTGCTGAATGTCAATAGCTTCACTACAAGGTGGAGAGGCGTTTTATGTTTTTGATGCATTATCCACTTGACTGAGATCTAGAGTCAATAACACCATGAGGTTGGAGATGGTTTTCTTGTACGTTTGACAAATTATTCACTCAAGTTGCAAATCCTGTGGTGAGAAGCTCCAATTAGTTGATAGTGCTGAGTGCACACCTTTCCTGACTAGACAGAGGTAACGGCTTCCCACCTCACACCCATATGGCCCCCACTTCACACAGTATAATTACAGGCATCCATGGGTTCTGATGGATGTTGCATGTCTGCATATGTGTGTGTTGGTATGACTATAAGTATATGCCGAGCTGTGTTAATTTTGAGAGAGGAAGCCAAGGGTGTGGGTGTAACAGAGACCGAGGAATAACGTGAGGGAACGGGAGAAAGACGTGTGTGCACACGCAAAACACACACACTCAGATGTGTTACTGTAGGTGTAAAATCAATGTGGTAGAGGCAAAGCTTTTCCACTCCTGGTGCTGGGTGTGAGATTGCCTTCTGTAGCGTTTAATTACAGCCTTAGCCCCAGACCAGAGGAGCCCCATTGATTTTCCTTTAGTCCCCCCCAGAGGAACAGAAGCTGGATCTGACTTTAGAAACAACACAGGCGGGGCTCCCAGGCAAAACTCTCAAAGCTCCTCCAGTGGGGTGTTGCAAAAACATAGTCCGAACTCTCAATGGAGTTAAATCCATGGTGAGACAACTTAACCATGTGAGAAGTCCACTGTGGGCAAACATTTACTGCAGACATTTTCATACACTGAGCTCAGATGTTTAGATACGCCTTGGCTGAAAGCATTCAAACTTAGATTTTATAATTACAAACAATTTATTTCAATGTATATTCCCCATATTTTACAGTTAACATTATTTTATTGTCATGAAGAATTATAGCCGCATTCATTTTTTGTTTTAGCTTTTATTTATTTCAATCCAGTCTTGGAGTCAAATGTATATGTACAGTTTGATACTTACTGGCATTAACATTTAAGACTCAATGTGTGACATTTAGTGATATCTTGCAGTGAAACTGAATCATGTGGATGCAGCCATGGCCTACTGCCTAAAAAGTTGGCGAATCAGCTTGTAAATAAAGGGTTGTCAGTTTCATTCCCCAGACCAGCACAGAAATTGTTGGCTGATGTGCCCTTGAGAAAGGCACTTAACCCCCTCATTTGATCCTACACACTTGACATGACAGCCCAGTGCCTAGTCTAAAGTGTGTGGTATGTTCTTGGATGTTCAGTTATATGATGGGTTCATTGCAGATGGTCTATTTCAATGAGTGAATAATAAAGTTGTAGATCGCAACTAATGGAATGAGGCCATGAACAAGTGAAAGTGAAAAGAATTTTACTTGGTTGATACCATTTTGGAGCTGTCTTTTAGATTACAGCCTTGCTCAAAAATAAACAAGTTCCTACTTCCTTTACACTGTCCTTCACAATGCCATCAGTTTTCTTACAGAAAAACAACCCTGTTACATGATGCTTCACCCCTGGACTTCACAGCTGAGATGGTGTTCTTCGGGTTACGAGCCTCAACTTCTTCCGTCATAACTAAACATTAGGGCCGAAAACACCTATTTCTGTTTCATCTGCCACTCCTCCAAAAGGCATCAGTGCCACAGTGCTCATTTGCAAACATTGGTCTTGTTTTTTTTTTTGAGGTTATAACAATGCAGTACTCTCCTTACTGAAGACGTAGATATTTCTATACAAGTTACCTCCAACATCTTTACTAGCTCAAAGCCTGGTGTCCATGATATAAATTTACAGGAGCTTCTAGGCAGTTTAAGGTCACACTGAACTCTTGATCGTTTGAATACTGTAACAAAATTAATCTAAATTGAAATAAAAATATCTCTACACCATTATTCTGATTTGTGAAATCATACGAATATAGTAGGCTGGGCTAAGAGAGGCATATACTGACTGTGAATGGATTTATCTGAGGTTTAACATAATCATCCACTCAGCTCTGTCTTTGTCTCACATTATGACCACATAACACTAACCTAGACCCATATCATGTGCTTAATTTACATGCTTTAATGCTTTAAAGGTACTTCACCTGGATGTTTAGCAGCAGGGAATGGTAGCGAGCAGTGAGCTGCGTGGCAGTAACACTAACACGACTACTGATGTAGGTTTCCTCCAGAACCTGCTGGGCGAGCGGAGAGAGACCATCGACTTCCTCCTGTCTTGTGAGCACTGCCTCAAGACACCCCTGTTCAGGAGGGATGCAGAGAAGGTATGAATTAGCATAATAAGTCAGAATTATTCATGATCTAATCGTCAGCTAAGTTTTAAGGGGGACAAAAGGTTAGAATTGTAAACAAGCACGAGGGAACGATAAGATATGAGACAAAGGTGTGTTTGTGTGTATGAATACCCCAAAATGTAGGGAATAAAAAAACTGACACTATCTGACACCATGACTTCTGGCTGGTAATTTACTCCAAGGGGAGGAGACGCAGTAGGACATCTCTCTCTTCCCTGCTGTTTCACTTTAAATGCATGCTGTGAATACTGTATGTATAAATTAAAAGGTATGAAAAGATATTTACTGGCATATGTTTCTGAAAAAAAAAAAAAAAACAAAAACCTGAGGCACTCAGAAGGGTGACAAGTTAAAAGGCATTAATCTTTCTTTTAAATTCACTTCAGTCTGAACATTGACTAAATAGCCAAGAAATATTAAAGGCTTTTTCATTTATCAGCTGTTTTGAGTGGCTAAGAATTCTTCAAAACCTTCGCTAGATCCCCAAACTGAAGAGCAACAATGGCACTTTTTTAGAATGTCTTTATGCATGAGGAACAATGTGCAATCTGTTTTTTTCTATCAATGTGTCAGGCAATAGCGAGCTTGAAAGAAGTTGCTTTGTGGCTGCCATGATGTGACATTCAAAGAAGACTGAATATGAAAAAGATCCATTATAAGTCATTAAAATCTAATTTGAAGTATTACAGGTTAGTTCTGTCTCTTTTTTGAATCACTGTTAATAACATAAAGTTTTGACACTCTGTTGAGCTTTAAACTATTAATAGAAGCACAAATATAAGCTAAGACCTCTCTTTGACCTTTGTGTGATGGAGATCTGTGAGAAAAGATTCAATAAAAATAAGGCAGTGAGTTGCTTTTCATCCCAGCGTTGATTGGCTATGAACACATAAAACTACACATTTTCACTGAGTGGACACTGTGCACCCTTGTAAACACGGAGCCAGTTTACATTCACACCAAAACACTGATCATTATCCGATTTCTGGAGTTATCAGATTATTCAAGGGATCGTATAAACAGCATAATGTGATATGGTTTATCAGATAATAGCAATAATCTAATTATGAGAAACCTAATTAACACACCAGCATTTTTCACCAATACTCTGATGTCTTTGTGCATGTATACCATTTAATCTGATTTATTTTGTTCTTTTACATCTGTGCATGTGTTAAAAAAAAGAAGAAAAAAGAAAGAAATCCTAGAAAATGCAAGTGACATAGTGAAACGTCAGCGGAAGACAATAATAGGAAGTTTGAGTACCATCACTACACACACACACACATATATATATATACACTCCATAATTAATCTGATATTAGACTGACATGTCTAAACCTGTGTTTTTTTAATTATTGCATTTCTGCCATGCATGTAAAGGCCTCAGATCAAATTACTATAATTACCTGATTACTCCCAATTATCTAGCTTTTATGGTCATGTAAATAGGCTCAATATCTTTACAGATGTGGCATATTCTGTACTTCGACCTGTTGTTCATTTTAACCAAGGTTCAACTGACTGTACAATCAACGGTCTTTCCCCTTTTCCTTCTGTTGTGTGTGAAAAAACCAAAAGCACTTCTATTGATAAATGTGATCATCTAACCTGTAGTTTCTTTAGATGAGTCTCTTTAGTGGTTCTGTCTGACCTTCGATGACGTCTGATGTTTGCCACCCTCTCCATCTCCTCCAACCAATGAGCCAGACTCAGGAACCTTTGATGCATTTGCCTCAGTGTGGATAAAGTGGCACTTAGCTGGGCCTGCGTCTCCTCTAGACGGCCCTGATAAGCCCCCCACTCTCTCTGAGCAGTGTCCAGAGCCCTGTCCTCGATCTGAGGTATACCCCAGGGAATTACTCGTTCTCTACTGGTCAGCACAGAAGAGAGCAAAGACTGGCCCTTTGAGCAGCGCTCCTGCAGTAACTGTGAGGGAAATAAAAAGGGAAAACACAAAGACCGTGTAATTAAAGTGTTTGAAGTACTTCTACTGCCAAAAGGCCTCGGATCTAACGCTAGATTTGGCCTTGAGTGAAGTATGAGAATATTGTTTCACATCAATACTACTGCACAACAGTTATGAGCATGACTACCTGTAGCTGTTGCAGTGTTTTCTCTAGTGTATCCACGTTTCCTTCTGGGTGGGACAATGAGGCCAGAGTGGCCTGTTCCTGCTCCAGCCAGTCCTCAAACACATGTAACCCCCTCTGATACTCCTGGTGGACCAGCACCAGCCCCTTGGCCTTACCGACTGCATTCTGCAAAACAACAAACTGGATTTATCACTGGAACAAAGGTTTAATGAGGGTTTCTACACATTTCAACAAGTTCAACTAAAGATCTCTGGAGGGGTGTTGTGAATGCTATTTCAGCCCTATTGCATCCCAGCATGCAAGGGCTGAGATTTTGTGACGCTCATCATGTGAATACAGAACACTAGGTGATGGCAGGCAGTTGCTTGTGGCTTTTTACAGCAGCATCAGATGTCCCATGGCTTTATAACCAATGTTTTTTAATTTGATTAATAAGTTGCACAAGCTGAAATTGAGGTTTAGGGTTAGTATGAACAATTAATTTCCATCTATTTTTAAGACATATCAAAATTATATTAAAGATATAAGAAATTATGTCTGATTATTGGATTGAAGACATTTTAAGGAATGCCAGACACCCTGTTTGTGTTAAAGAACAAAATATAGTTAGTTACTCTTGAAAGCGGTAAAACTGTTACAAAAAGTGCATCTTGTAAAACACTTTAACATCTCCCTCTTCAAAAATTAATTCTGCATTTCCTCATCACTGTCTCCAATAATTATGAAATACAGAAAGACATCTAAGAGAAACAACTGCAATATAATAATTTATGAAAAAAACAAATTAAAGGAGATTATGAGTTGCAGATAAATACCTTAGCCTTTTCTTTAAGGGCATTGTATCGACATTGCAGCTGCTGCACCTCCTGTTGGGTAGTACAGTGTTCAGCCATATTGGAGCCCTTTGTGGCGATGGTCTCCAGAGGACTACTGTGACTCAGTACCTCTTCATAGAGAAGCTGGAATGAAATAACACATTAAAGATTAAATACATCACCAAGGTGCATATAACTCCACTGAGATGCTGAAGTAAACATGAGCAGCATGAGTTTGTAAGTTCTACTCACACATTCTTTGCTGTGTACAAGATTTGCCAACTCTAATATTGTAAATGGGACACAGACATTTCGATTTAAAAACGTGGTTCTCAGCGTGAGGTCTGGGCCGTGCTCAAAGGGACGTCAAAGATCAGTGGAGACACCAGAGGCTTTGTCTGTTCTGAGGTTGTGATAGTGTTAAAAATATAAAACTACCTGAAATGCTCTTTCTTGGTTGTTCACCACACCACACCTCTGTTATATTTCAAACTCTGTAACCTGCACTCTCAATAAGAGCATCATTATGTTTTGAATGAAACATTTCTGAGAAACTAAAAGATACTGGTGACTCATCAGGAGAAAAGAGTTACTTTAACCTTTAGTGAATGACAGAATATTTGTGGAGAGAAGCTAGCTAATAACAGCTTGAAGCAAAGCAAATTAATCCCAAAAAAACATAACTGGGGAACCAAGGAGAAATTGATAAACATTATAAATTATGTAGTTGAGGTAACATTTGTTTTTGTGTGTATGTGTGTGTGTTTGGTGTGTACAGATGTTTACAGATTTCACTTGCACTGTGGATAGTACAGATGTTTGTACTCTGTTGAATAAAATAGTGAATATTTTTTATATTTTAAGTTTAAACCTACGGTGTGTATAGTTTGGCTTTTACTGTTCAGATATGGTACCTTGGTCTTTCCCAGGTTTGCAGTCTTGTCTCTCATCTCAGAATACTGTCTGTCAGAGCAGTTAAGCGTCTCCTCCACACGGTCCATCCACAGCACAAACTGACCCACATCTTCTTGGTAGCTGGTCCACTGCGATAGAGCGCCCTCTAGTTGACTGTTACAAAAACAAACAGAGTTATCACAAGTAGGAACCTGAATACACACGCACAAAAAAAAAAAAAAACCCTGAAATTTAATTGTCCCTTTAACCTTTAAACCTACTGAAATCTATCAACTGAAACAAGACAGCTCCCAGTCCCATTTATCAATTAAGTGATGATTAAGTGACAGACTGAGTGGTGCATGAACACAACCTTTTACACTGGATGGAGGCAGAGAGCAGGGAGTCCCATGAGTCTTTTAGGTCCTGGATCTGTTTGCGAATCACTGGAACCCCCTCAGCTGAAGTGTTTCTCTGGACTGCTTCTCCCCTTGTTAGCAGCATTTTTAGTTGGATCTCCCTTTCCTGACGCGCAGCCAACAAAGCCTGCAGACAAAGTGAAAAAAACAAAAACACTTAATGAGAAATCTCCTGCATAGATAGGGTGATTATTAGTCCAAGAAAGAAACCACCATGTCATTTACAACTATAATAGTCTTATAAAGGATTTATTGAGGTTGAGATGTAGATCTATTTGTAAACACTTGATAGATTATTAATAAGCTGCTAATAATACATTAAAAATTGGGACGATAGCGATTTGTTGTTTGCACATTAGCATTACATTTAATAATAGTTACACCTCACAGCTCATTGGTTATTGATCTTCCTTAATCTCCATCAGTAGCATTTATACATTTGGGTAAGATGATGTTAATAAATTACTACTGTTTATCCATCCTCAGCATATCTTAATACTCAAAATGTTTTATGTGGTATTAGCATGCTAGTGGTTAGCATACTAAACTACAAGCTAATTGTACATTTTCGAGCCACATACAAGCTGCTTAATCGCCATTGTAGTTTTTGTTCTAACAAAAAAGATGCTGTATAATTAGAGCCAAGAGTGTGTTTTGTCTTATATGGTGAAAATTGAATTATATGAGCTATATTCTTCTAACTTACGGCAATTGCTTTATAACTAACTGCTAAGCTAAAACTCAGTTTTATTCATACATATTAGTATCATGGTAGCCGAGGCTGTGAACGGTAACAAGGTTCATGGATTGCAACTCCTTAATAACCAGTTACATCATTCTGACTTTACAATAAGTCTCTCTTTGTCTTTTATAAATTATATTAATTAATTACTGAAAAGTCTAACATGCTGACTGATAAACAGACAAGATAAACAATGCAGCTAAAAGACAATTTTGACAGTGAGCTCAATCCATAGCTTCATTTCCACCGCAGGAACTTTATCCTGGATTTTGAAAAACATCGGAGTGCTTCCTGGATCTCGAATGTATTTGCTGAACAAGCTCAAAAGAACTTCAGCAGGACTTCAAATTAAGCTTGGTCATGTCAAGTTACAGACTCGAATAAATTTCCAAGAACTTTGAGGTGCAGTGGAAACAAATCACAGATTACAGGAATTCTTTTACCCAGGTAAATAAGTTCCTGGAATTAAAACTTCCTGGGAATGTTGGTGAAAAGGGTCTAATTGATGAAATCTTAAAACTTTTTCATTAGCGCTTATTAATAAATTATAAGTCACTGATCATTTATATGAGGGTATTCCTGTGGTAAAATAAAATGTAATGAGTAAAATTATGTAAACACAGAACTGAATGCGGATGAAATAATGTAATATCAATGGATTTCTTCAACAAATCCTGTCCTCTTACTTCCAGCTGCAACATCCTGTCCTCCAACACGCCCTTATCGGTGGTGGTGGAGATGCAGGTGCTGAGGACCCTCTGAGCTTCACACACCCAGTCTTGGAGCTCTTTAAGACCCTGAGAGAAAAGGCGGTGTTCCCCCACGATGCGCTCAATCCTGGAGGCCTTGTCCTTGAGAAACCAGAGCACAGCACTGTAAACACACTCATCTGGTCATATAATAATATGGAAAAATATAGTACCAGTATTGAGCTTAAAATTAACAGTTTATTCCAGTTATCACAATTGTGTCTTTTCATTGTTCTGCTGCTGTTTGAAATCACCCTTGTTCTTCCCTCAAAGACATCTCAAGGGAGTCTCCCGCCTTCAGATACAGGAACAAATACTGTTTTGTTTGCAGGCATCACCACTGCATTTGCTCAAGTACTGCACTTTAGTACAAACTTGAGGTATTTGTATTTAATTTTTTTTTCAGTTACTCTATACTTGTACATACTCTACTACATTTCAGAAGGAGATCTCTTCCTAATCACTTGTGACTATCTAAAAAAAACGTACAGTATATGGCATGCACGTAGTATACGAAGCACTTAAAATTGGCTCCATATTGATGATCTACAACATAACACGCTCTTAAATGTGGTGTCAAAAATAGAATAGAATATTAAATAACACTCAATTTAATAATATATTCAGATGGGCCTATCTGCATAATGAGTATGTTTATATTTGCTATATTTTGCTAATAATTCTTTCTCTGGTCTTTCCACACTTCGGTAACTGATCTGTGTACTTTCTCATCACTCACATTTGTAACATCAGAGGAGACTGGAGCTGACAAACCTACAAAAACAATCTACAAGTGCCAACTCTAAACGATTTCATTCCTTGTTTCCATGTCTGGCAGGGAAGACGGCCTAAAAATAGCACTCCAAGAGTGAACAGGCAAAGTAAATAAATCCCATTTATCATCACTGGGGCACACTCATTGTCCTGAGGTAAGTGAATGGTGCTTTGTGGACAGTGTTGTATTTTGTTCAACACTGTATCAAATTAATCACAAGTGTGTGACCAATCTAATGAGAGCCTCAAAAAGGTCAGATTCTCCGGCACTGACACATTTCTGCTCTGGCATTTTAAAAGTGCTTCACAGGAGAAAGGTAAGCTACGCAGCCTTGGCCTTTTTTATGTTGATGAGGCCACACACACACACAAAGACCTTTTGCTGGAGAAAGACAGATTATCGTGCTCAGGTAAATTACTACTTCCTTGGTTTATTTATTTGTACTCGAGGCAAGTTGATTACAGCTGCTGTGGTTGATATGCAAATGTGGAATAATGCATGACAAATGCAAATCACAACATTAAAAGAAGAACATTAAACAACATGCCTGGACAGAAAAATTCTGAGCTTTCGCATAAAATAGTACATGAATCAAGCAAGGTAGGTTTATTTGAGCAAGCTGCACATTTCCCACCCAAAAGCACAAATAAGGAGACAAAGAGGGAGAGCAGTTACAGGGCGTTAGCAGTGTTACCTTGGTTAAGTTGCTGAGTGCAAGGTATTGTGCTGACAGCTGGGATACGCGGTGGACGAAGCCTTTGCCAGCTGCCTGTCCCTCCCAGAGACGGTGAGCACTTTCCCTTAGCCTGCCCAGCTCTGCCTCCCGACTGGCCATCTCCTCCAGCACACACTAAGCCAGTATGAAGCAGAGATGGAAATGCAGAAACAGGGGTGAGGGAGCAATAGGATGCAGGTGAGCACAGATGATAGGGTTAAAAGTGAAGAAATTGAGCACATTGGAGAGGATGGTTGTGCGCAAGTGCCATATAAATTAGCATTGGGCAAGAAATGAAGGAATAGTGTGGAGATTTTATGAAAGTGAAGGAAGGGGAAAAGCACAGAGGAGGGAGGCAGGGAGTTAACATGTCACAAGAACAGACAGCAACAGCACGTCGAAATACATGAGTAAAGACGTTGTAAAAAAAAAAAAAACATCATCAGCAGTATTTCTCTTGATGTCAGTTTTTAAATAGAAAGACAGTTATTCAGTAAGACACCACAGCACAAAACAATGGAGAAAAGCCTGATAAAATGCAACAAAGGCAGGGGGTAAAAATGTGAAAAGGTAAAAAGGATTTTGCCAACAGAGGTTCAGACACTAGATCTTGTGTGTATTGTACTGTACTTCAGGTGCTGAGGGAAGAAATGTAATTGCTTGCAGGGCCAGACAAAAGGCAACAAGAAGAAGTGCTACAGCAGGTGACAGAGTAAATACAAAAATAGAAACAACGATAGCTTTGAGATGGGCTTGATATATATTTTTTTTCTCCTTTGTCAGTTTTATCTTTTAACGCTCCGTGTCTCTCTTCCTTTTTGTCTCTGCCAGACGTGGCAGAGGCTGTTATCACATCTTGAAAAGGGCCTTTTAGCCACGCAGCGCTTCAGCTGTGACAGACGGAGAATTAATTAGATTTCTGGACTTTCCCTCTGACTATTGTGTCAAGACGCTGCTCTATTTTGATCTAGTGGTGCTCGACAAATGTAATTTGGTCCTACTCTTTTCTCCATTGATTTGAGATTGTACTTTAGGGATGGATATCTGATGAAGGGCTTCAGCTATTTAGTAGCCTTGGAAAATCAACTTAATATTCAATTTATGAGCTAATGACAGGGTTTACTTGTGCAAGGAAGGAAAATGAGAGAATGTCTGTAAGAAAAGAAGTGTATAAGAATCACAGTCTGACATAGTGTAATTTACTTGACAAATGCATCATGTATACTGTGAGCATTAAAGCAGGTGGATAGATTGCAAAAGTCACTGTTGCAGAATCAGCCAAACTACATATATATAGGGTGTAGTTTCTACAGTAGTGGAAAAAAGTTTTCTGACATCATTACAATTTTACACAATTTCAAATATAAAATATTTGTGTGCATCAGACACAAAGAGTTTTTTTTGTTTATTGTTAAAAAGAGAAAATAATAAATCTAAATTCTTGATGGTTTCAACATGTTAAGTCCTCCATGTGTTTCATTATCTTGCAGAAAAAACCAGTTTTGACCTTGACGGATTATTGCATGTACAGAAGGGAGCATGTGGGTTTGTAGAATGGAATACAGAGTTCAAGACTTAAGAGTGATTCTTGATGTAATATATCACAAATGCATGGTAGAAACATGAAATGATTCCATGATCAAAAGTCAATAACTGTTGAACTCTGTGACTTGAGCTCCACAATACCTGCAGTTTACTGAGCTCCTGTTTTTTGGCGGGGAGGTCATGAAGCCGAGCACTGCTCTCCTGAACTCTGACCTCTGTGTTGTTCAGCCAGTCCTGCAGAGGTTCAGCACTAGCCTCAAACTCCGTCATCTGAGACTGCAGGTTCTGAAAATGTGATGGTATCAAATTACCACAAGCTAGAAAACTGAACTTTTTGAAGGTTTCCAAGTGATGAATGACTATCTGTGGCACAACCAACTCAAATGCCATGAACTAACAACTGAACACTGCCATAAAATTTACTGTAGAAAATTATGGTAATTACTGAGTGGAGGACAATATTTATGCTCAACCAGAGACTTTTCCAGAAAGTTTTGTATAGTATGTTGTACATTGTGATTACTAAGAATAAGAACTGGTAATCAGAGAATGATTCACAATACAATCACAATGCTTTACCCATGACAATGACAGTATCATAATGCAGTGATTCTGTGACATTTGATACATTGCAAGAAAATAATCTACAATACATCATGGCATTTGTGTAACCAAAGAACCATATAGTAAACCTGAGAGCACAAAAATCTGCACAAATTGGCACAAAACATTGTGCATGTATCCACTAGATTGTGGCATCAGCTTAATAGCATTTCATTACTGAGAAAAAAAAACCCAAACCAATACATACAAAATGTGAATAGAGTTTTAACTTTGTGACTCAAACACACACTGACTTCAACTTGTATATCTACGTACCATCAGTTTCAGTAACAATATTGATATTTGGCACCAGTGTCTGGATAATGCATCACAAGAGGAAGTATTACAATGTGTTAATATATCAATATTGTGTTGTTCCACCCCCCTGGCAACTAACAAATGAAGTGAGCACAGTAAACACGGCACATCCATAACATCCCAGTGTTAGTATTCAGGGAGCTTTAGCTCAGAATGCCACTTAAGTACAGCTTTTCAGAGCTGCTAGCATGACTGTATATAGTACAAGTCCTTCTTAAATGTGCACTTGAGGTAAATTTGACTTGAACAAAGACAGAAGCAGCTAGAAACATGTAAAAATTGACCAACCTTGAGCCCATCCTCCCTCATTTGTAAGTTATTCATCAGGCTCTTCCAGTCCTCTCTCGCATTTGCCACCTTGGCCTTGATTCCCTCCACTCTGTCTTTGGACACCACCGCCATCAGCAGCTCCCCGCTGGCTCCTACTGTACTCAGTCTGGCCTGGCCATGCTCCCTGTCACTCAAGAACTCCTTTGGGGATACAAAGACAAAGGAACTGTGACTATTTAACACAAACACACAAAGGGAGGACAGTGTGAAAGT
This sequence comes from Apogon hyalosoma, assembly GCA_037367295.1. Taxonomy (NCBI): domain Eukaryota; kingdom Metazoa; phylum Chordata; class Actinopteri; order Kurtiformes; family Apogonidae; genus Apogon; species Apogon hyalosoma. Next base: position 29,647,600 of record JAPQRP010000018.1, read on the forward strand.
GAGAGCAGGGACAATAAAAATGGACTGAATAGCAATCACCAACTTGACTGCTATTTCTGATGCAGTGCATGATGGGTGACTGAAATAATATATTCACACACTACACAGCCAACAGATTTTTTTTCTGTGTTCCAGAATCTCACATTGCACTGTCAAAGGCAGTAATTAGACCAAGCCATTACTAAGTCCATATGTGCCGGCGGAGAAGAAGAGGAGGCTTGACCCAGGGAGGCAATCACAGATAAGGAAAGTCAGTGAGCCTGAAACGTGTTGGTTTTTACATTGCTCCTTTATACCCACCCACCGAAATGTATATGCACACACACACACGCAGAGAGAAACCCACACCCACACACCCCTCCCTCAGAGCTGAGCCGATGACAGTAACGCAGCAGGGACCACTCCACCATCTGTGCAGTCAGCACATCACTTACACACACTACACCCTCACACATACACATTTGCTACAGTACAGTTTGTATTCTTTATCTTTTTGTCTCTTTATCTCTCTCTTCCATGCTCATTCACTGCCTTTTTCACACTTACTCCCATCTCCCACTGCCAATGTAACTCTATACCACCAATTAAGCGTGACACAATGGATGCCCCCCACCCCTCCCACACTAGCCCTCCTGGAGGTCAGCCATGTGGAAACATTGTTCCACATTCCTCACCAAGTCAATAATAAATAAAACATGACCGCCTCTGTATTTCTCAAACACTCTGCTCTGCTGCCATACACTTTATGAGATTCCCTCTCATCCTTCTAAACTTCTTGGGAAGCAAGAAAAAAAACTCTACTTCCCTTCTTTGACATCCTTCAGAAAAAAAAAAAAAAAAACGAAAAAAGGAATTGTGTTTTTTTGACAAATTGTCTCTTATTTGTGACATGTCAACTGTTCATGAAGTAAACCTAGCAACATGTACTTCTGCTACTCTGACTGAACCAAAATCTTACATGTTGGACAAAAATCAACTTCTGTGCTTGAGAGTAGGTTTATAGTCATAGTATTTAAGCTCTCCTCAAAGACATATCATCAATTTCTTGGTGGTAAAGTGCTTGTGGGTATGGTCAGGCGTCTTAGAGGTAATTAACTGTCTGGTGCTGGGGTGCGGGGATGTCTACCTTAACCAACGAACACCTGACTCCTAGCCAGAGCCCTGGGGTGCACTAAAGAGGCTGCCAGACTGTTACCCCTGCCAGCCTCTCAGAATGACAGCGAGACTCTAAGAAAAGGAGACGCACACAGATTTTTTTTTTGAAGAGAACTGCAGAGACCCTGCTGTGGAGCTTTCTCTTATCCTTCTTGGCAATGTGCCCATTTTCAGCTTATCCAGCCTACGGCAGGTCCCACCATTCAAACAAGCCCACCTGAGTACACTCAACAGTGGGCATGTCGATACAGGCGTCCCCTTGAGCAGTCTCCATTCTAAGCAGACTGATCCTACAACTATTACATCATTTCACATTTAGCTCTTCCCTTTGAGGCAGCCAAAAGATGCAAAAGAATAATAGAGAGGGGAAGTGACATTTTCTGGATTAAAGTACAGCTGAAGCCCAAAGGTGAAGGAATTCAGAAAAAAATAATGACTGTATTGCTAATTTGACTGTCAGCAGGAGATGAGGACAAAAGATCTCTTACTTGGATCCTCTGCAGGGCAGTGGAGGCCTCTACGACACTCTGTGGCACATCAAAGCATTTGGCGGTGCTGATTTTGGCGTTGACCAACCACTGCTGGAAGTCTCTCAGGGCTGCTCTGAATCTCTGCTCCAACAAGCGCTCTTTATTTTGACACTCCCTGGATGCACGAAGACTGAGACTGAGGGAAAAGAGAACCATTCAGAATGATGTTGCCTAGGTTCACGGGTTGCTGTAAACAGGGTATCCAGTGCCATGTGCCGCCCATGTGTTCATCAACAAAGAGAGCATACTGTACACACTGTCCTCAAATATGGAGGATGGGGAGACCTGAGAGATGAGTGGGAATGGGAAACGGGCAGGTGGAGAAATGGAAAAGTGGGTGAAGTGGAAGGAATAAGCGTCGGGGCGATGAAGGGAAGGTGGGGGATGGGGGTG